>JAVQKC010128969.1:0-26386 GCA_036025475.1 Philypnodon macrostomus
AGTTTGACTGACTGACTTGTCTGACTGTTTTGTTTCGCTTAATGCGCCTTATGGTCCGGTGCACCTTTATATATGAAAAAAGTTTGAAAATAGACCATTCATTGACAGTGCGCCTTATAATCCAGTGCGCCCTATAGTGCGGAAAATACGGTATATAATATAACATTTTAAAAATAGGAGCATAAATTCAATGTCTAAAACTCATCTACCCCAAGTGCTAGAAAGAATAAATATGTTGCTTGCCAAAATACAATTTGGCAAATTGGCCTTTGCTGTGGATGTCCTGTTGATTTTTTATATTAAAATGAGAAATAAAGTGAAGATACAAGGATGGCACAAAATCGTTATTGCATAATCCTGCTGCACACTTGGGTAAAACGATTCCTGTTTTCCTAATTAGTTCCAACTCAATTTTTACCAATGCTCCCTTGTTGTGACAGTTGAAGAGTATATATGAGTAAAGCAAATCTAGACATTTTATTTATAGCTGCAGCCTTCCTCACTTCAGACATGACCCATATTTAAAACCAGACCTGAGGGCATTTGAGTCAACGCTCTCACAGGCTGTTAGCACAAGTGTAATAGACATAACGTTTAACCTTCATTTGCTCCAATCAAAGTCCTGTAGATAATTGTAGTAGGGATGCACAGATATATCGGCTCAACTTTCAGTATTGATCAATATTTTTTGACTAATACTGGTATCGGTCTATACAGATGGTTAATGTAAATCTGTTGTTCTAAATGGATAACTTCTAATATTTAGGGTTAGAAACAGCCAGAGGAAGAAAAGATCATTGGAAATGTCTAACTCTAGGCTGACACAATGCAATAAGACTTGTATTTGTGGAGTAATAAAGTGGTAAAATTGGAGATCCCCAAAACACACAAAAATATCAATGAAATCTATGTTTTTGCAGTTCTCTGGTTCTCTGTGATTTGGGGAAAGTTCACAGTCCAAATGAGGAGACCTCCTTTTTGAAATTGTCACCCAAGAGAAGTTCCCACCAGACTGTTGCTAAATATAGCCCTGCAACATCAAAGCTCCTATTTGCACTGCAAGTGGATGCTGCTGCCTGGGAGGGATGCTAATCTGACGGCTACAGGCGCCATGCCGACACACAGACAATCAAGAGACTCACAACAGCGCTGCACAGCAACAACACAAACATTAATACTGTTTCGCCGACAAATAATAGTTTTCTCTGCTGCTCATTTACTCTTATACGCTCCTACAAATGGCTCAGTCAGCAGGTTCCATGTGATGTTTCAGCCTCTGGGTTTGTCAGCTCTGTACATCTCTACAAAACAATGGGAATAATATGCATGTTTATTTCACAAGACAGTTATGTTTGATTGTCGCGGAAAGAAAGCTATTATCTAAAAAGAAGCCATTGTAAATCTTTTTATGGGTTTCTACATGTGCAGTAATGTAAAGGTCTCCCACCTACGGGCCTTTGCTAAATGAGTTTTAGCAGCTTTTATGATTGCACCATTTTGGTCAGGTCAGCACGGTGGTATTAGCACCTTTAAGTATGGTTTGGGGTTCAATTCCCAGCCTCCCTGTAGAGTTTACATGTTCTCCCGTGTCTAAATGGGTTTCCTCCAAGTTTCCCCATCAACGTAAAACAGGCTTAAGAGTTAGGGATTGCCATCTGCTCCTGATATGTCTCCCCAATTACATTAAAGGTGTAAAATAAATGTGAACAGAATACCTTACCTTATCTTTAACCAGCTTAGAGTTGAGAGGAGAAGATGAAAGAGATGAAATTGTAAAATGTAAAATGTTCAAATCATTAATACGCAAAAGAAGCCATTTGTTTGCATCCTGCCTGCAGTTTGGACTAGTTACCTACATTTGGACAGCTTTGCAGATAGTGGACAAGACTAAAGCTTGCCAGTAACACCACGGCACATTAAGTGGGCTGCATTTACAAGCTTGTGTATTGATGTGGGACGAATGTCGGTCGACCATTAAAGGCAGATCAGTCCACGCCACACTTTAGAGGTGATCAGTAGCTCAGTGGTTCCCCTGCTGACTTTAAAGCCCGCAGATGGATACTTTATAAGGCATAGTGATTACTGCATTTTACTGTTATTGTGAACTACTGTTGCTTAGTTGTGAAAACCTATTGAGCTCCTCAGGAGTAAGTGCCTGTGCGTTATCACAGCCGGCAATGCTTTTAACAGGTCTAATTAATGCATAGTGATGACACAGTATTTAGGAAGTTGTATGCATTTCAGTTGTATGTTGTATACACCGCCCCCATAAAGTAAAGGTAGTAGTGTCAGCTTTTAAGCAGACTTTAAAAATGCCGTTATTACAGGGCACAATATTTTTATCACTTCTGCATTGCAGTCAAGTGACAGAACGGCAGCACCTGTCAAAGACTCCTCGACATGCTGTCAGTGCAATGCAAATGGACTAGATTACTCTGCTTAGTGTTCAAATTGCGTCACTTATCTACCTATCCAAGCCTCCCACTCAGAAACACACAGTTTTTCACTACAGTCTGTGCAACAAGCAAAAGGACAAAAATAAGACTAAAGAGGGCAGACATACTCACAAAGAACGTGCATTTCCTAAAGGAGCCTCATTAAGCCATAAATAATAAATATATGTATTTGTTAAAACATTTTTTGGAGCTGTTGCTCAGATTAGGTCTACAGCCAGTATAAACAATGGAAAGTAGTCGCTATCTATGTAAAAGATCTAACAAGCACAACTCTGGGTAGTTTTTTATTAGGATGAATATGGTTGAAAGTTGAGTTAGCATAATAGGGTCCCTAGCTTTCATTCAGTGGTTTGTGAAGTGTCCACAGCTCGAGTGGCTCTAACTGTGTCTCTTTCTCTCCTGTCTTATCTGCTGCAGGCACAACCAGGCAGCCCAAGGAGGGAGAGGTCCCGGGGGTGGATTATAATTTTGTGACCGTTGACCGGTTTATGGAATTGGAGAAAAGTGGAGCCCTGCTAGAAAGTGGAACATATGAAGGTAAGGATTTAGTGAAGTGACGCCTACAACGCATGTAATTGCAGTCATCCTTCTCCCTGTGATATATTTTTATGGGGTTTCTGGTCGGATGTGGCAGACTGTATACCTGTGGCATTTTTCAGCGTGACTGACAAGTTTTTGAATGAATGCAGAGACGGGCCCATCACTCCTGCCATACACAAGTGCACTTCTATCCATCCATCTTTGAGCTTTGTGGCATCACTCATGGAGCAGCTGAAGGCAGTCTGCTGTAAATTCTGAATGAAGAGCCCAGTGCAGACATCCAAGTGGTGCCTTCATGTTGGCTCTCTCTGGGCTCAACCCCGAAGTCTGGGCTGCAGAGGATGTTCAGTTTCCTAATCAAAATAAACACACTCTCTATCCTGGCTCTCCTGTGGTCAGACTGGCCCGAGGCTGGGATTTTTCAGCTGCTTGAAAAATGCGAACCATCTACATGCCGCCTGGCCACCCCTAACTCTCAGGGGACCTCTGCCATTACACAGATAACACAGCTTTCTCTCTCCCACCTGTCTGCTGTCTCTGCTGTCCCACCACTGCCACAGAAAAAAATAACTGCCTCAAATTGCAGACGGCCAATTTAACGGTTGAGCGCAAGAAGCAATGTTAGATCCTCCTGCCGACGAGAGCCCCGGGCCCGAGTCACTTTCACTGGACGCCTTCCACATGGAGAGAAATAAAGTTTGTTCTGCATAGTTGCCTGGCTATCATTCTGCCTTTTGTACATTTCAATAATTTAACGGCCAATTAGATGTTGGTGGAGGGGAGATGGGGTGGAATCTAAAGGAAAGGCTGTAAAGTGGATCATCTTCTGCAGTAATCTTCAACTAATGGGATCTGAGCTGAGGAGCTGTCCACCCACTGGTCCTGATTAGAATACAGAACACTGACTTTTTGTGATTGTGCTTGTACTAAAGTAAAAGTTATGTATTATATATTGTCATGTAAATTCAAGTTATCATCTGTATATTCTATATCATTTCTCTAACAATGAGCAACATCGACTCACATGATACATTATCAACAAAGAGGGAGAGTCTGTAACTAAAGCTACATCCCCCAAAAGAATGTCATTATTTCACACACATTGTGATACAGCTGTAACCAAAGTGATTACATGCTTTTGAAATGTTCATTGTTCATCCTGAAGCTGAACTATGAAGCTGAACTATTTCTCATCTTTTAGTCTGTTGTCTGTGGCAGCAGACTAGTGTTATCTTTTAAACAATGTCATTTTTATGTTTTCATATTATTATTATTACTTGACTAGGAAGGTCACTTCATTTTTTAGAGTTTTACTTTTTCACCAGTTTGTTTTGCGTGCTGAATTTAATAAATGTGTCCAAGGTGTGTTATTTTTTGCATTGTTGGATCCCCTTGTTCTTCTTTCTTAGTAATATTTCTAAAAAGGAAGTATTATCAGTGACGCTTAAAGCATAAAAACACTCATATCACCTAGAGAGATGTTATAGGTTGGTCAGTGACTGATGGAGGCAGTCAGAGATTGGGCAGCTGCCAACAGACGCTCCAAAGGATTGTGAATGTTAAATCAAAATATATGATGGGAACAGGAGATTAACTCTAAACCAAGCCAAAAAAAGAAAGTTCCGGTGCCTTGGTCCAGACACTAAAACTGAAACATAGTAGGTGTCCTTAGCTCAGTGCATAAAGAACATTTTAGTACTTCTATACTTGTGCATGTAATTCATTTTGACATATGATCTCTACTGATCAGGATTCTGTTATATTTAGAGATCTGTAATATTTACCTTTAAGCACTTCCAGCACTTTTGAGTGTTCATATTGTATACTGATGTACAGGACCAGTTTCAGGGTATACTTTTTCTGTTATTTGATTTAGTCACTCTCCATATTGTTTTAACAAAAAATATGCAGGACTTATAAACACTAATAATCAAAAGACTAGAGGGTTTTAACTCTAGATGTTCTGTTCCCCAGATAACTTCTACGGTACCCCGAAGCCTCCAGCCGAGCCAAGCACTCTGCTGCTAAATGTAACAGACCAGCTGCTGCCGGGCGCCAGACCCAGCTCCGAGGGCAAGAGGAAGCGCAACAAGTCAGTCAGCAATATGGAGAAAGCCAGCATCGAGCCGCCAGAGGAGGAAGAGGAGGAGAAGCCCATCGTCAACGGCAACGGTGTAGCTGTCACACCAGGTCAGCCTCGACACTGACCTTTGACCCCCGGGCGAGCGCAGTCTGTCATGACTGTGAGATGTGAGGGCACAGAGCAGGGCAGGCCACTCCAGCAGCAGCAAATGAAGGCCTCTTTAGATTAGTTACATTGAAACAGTAACTTTTACATATGGGTGAAACACTTAAACACTTTTCACTAATCCATAAATATATTTCTATAGCTGTACTGAGAGCTGCAGGTCAAATATGCAGATGTTTAGTTTAATTATAACCTGCATTTTTTTCTTAATCCAGGACAATGTTGTTTGGGGTTTTTGCCTGTGTAAATCAGCTCTTGTTATTTTTTGTAAACTTAAAAAAAGACATTTATCTAGCCAGCAGCAAGGACAAATCCTTTTTTTGTTGGTACATTTGAACAATAAAAGGCAGTTCAGTTTAAAACCTCAGCGTTCAGAATGCAACTAAAAGATAGTGACTAAGAGAAGTTCAAGATTTTTACACAGAAAGCTTTTGAATGCAGCCCACAATCACATGGATTCACATTCATCAAAAGATCCCTTATGAATTATTATTTTTATTCCAAAACCAGGCCTAGGTCCTGTGACTTTCAACATTGGTTTTATCACCCCGGGACAGCCAACTTTCACAGTACAGCATCAGACAGCACTACATGCACATTTAGGATGAATCTGAGCTCACTTCTGCGTTTCCTTTTTGCATCTAAAAATAGTATTAAAAAAGTTAAAGGATGCGGTTTTGGATTTTCCAGAAAAGTGATCTGAAGGCAAGTATGTTTATTTATTTTATTATAGTTTTATTCATGCCATCCATGTTGGATCAAAAGATGACAGCCGTTACATGTACAGGGTAAAATACCCTTGAAGTCATAACTTTATGTCTTGAATTATTATTGTATTGTATATGGTAAAAGATCGATTGAAAAAAAGTTGAATGCCATTTTGCTAACTTGTTTAGCGAAGGCGGGTCTTGACATGAATCTGTGCTAAATGAACCAAAGCCAAAAGGCACAACTTAATGTAAAAAGCATTGAAAAGTTATGTGTGGTCAGTTATCAGTAAAGGTTATTGTTATTTTTCCAATGGTTATATTTAGTTGGTTAGAAGCTCCAGGAAACACTTGTTGTATATGAAGACTTTGTTGTGCTGTTGTGAGATATGTTGGGAGTTAAAGTGGCCCGTGGTGCTCCGATGAGCGTGGGCTGACCAGGAGAGCCTTGGGGAGTCGATACAGCTCAGTAGGCTCATGTGATCTCAGCAGATAACCGCCTCGCACTTTTCCTCTCATAGATTATCACTCAATCCATGTGCTTCTTTTAGCCTGTCTCCTTCTCAACTTTCTCCACTGCTTCTCTATTGGATTCTTCTGTTTCCATCTTTATTATGATGTTTGATGCTAAATTAGTCATGTGTACATACACTGTGTTTATTAGGCTTAGTACCTAGCCAAGGAGGTCATGTTTTTGTCAGGCAGTTAACAGCTCTAAAAGTAATGGTCAAATTATGGTCAAGGAAGAATTTATTAGTACCTGATGTCAATAGAGTCAATAAAATTACTCCTGAACTAAAATATTCCTAGATTGATTTGTAAAACATCCTATGCACAATAAGTTAATTATTGTGAAAATTATATTTTTGGACACCCACACGCTAGTTTCACGGAATATAAACTACACATGGTCAAAAAAGGGTGTGTAGACACTTCTGCTTGTTTTTTTTATTTTATTTGAATGGAATAAAATAAAAAATTGAATACAAAAATTTAAAAGTGCTGTTCATTTTTGCTGTAACAATACCATGTTCATATAAATAAAAAATTTAATAGCTGTTGTTGACACTGATAGCAGTAGTCTTCTGTTTAAGACAAAAATACAAAGTCAGCTAAAAAAAATAAATCTTAGCTTAATATAATCATGATTTTATATTTTGTAAGTATCACTCCTACTTCATCTCATCTCTTCCCTCGCCTCTCACTATCTTTATGTTCCGCCAGATAATGCATTTGACTCTCCCGTGCTCCTATTCCCACAGAGTCAAGTGAACATGAGGACAAGAGCATAGATGCTTTAGGAGACATCGGTCTGCAGTCCAACCCAACAGACACCACCGCCGAAGGCCCCAAGGAGGATACGAAACAGTCGCCCCAAACTGCTGTGGCCAAACCAGAGGAGAACGACGAGCTAGGCCCTCTGCCTGACAACTGGGAGATGGCCTACACAGAGAAGGGAGAGGTGTACTTCATTGAGTAAGTATGAGAGCTAATGTTTGGCTTTTTTCTCTTTTCAAACAAATGGTTGTCAATATGATTTACCCCTGTTTCCGCATTAGAATTTAAGCACTGGCTTGTTAATGATGAGGTGAAAACTACATTATTTGCTAATCCTCTTTGTTTGCAAATATTTCCCTTTAGCTCGAGGTTAACACACTGTCCATTTGCAGATTAGCAAATAACAATATGCAAACATTATCAGTAGGGGTGGGACAAAATATCTAGAATATCAAGTTTTTTGGGGGAGATACGGTATTGATATGGCAGGCTGCTGTATCGGTACATATCGGAATTTATAATATTTTGTATATTTCACAAAAATAAAATTAGGCAGTATTTATATTCTGTTTCTTATTTTGAGAAAGTCGACTTATTTTGAGATACATTTGAATTACTGGCTGTTCTAATTATTAAATTGAATGTATTTTAGGGAAAAAAATACAACTCATTGGAATACAGTTTAAATACTGTATTAAATCCTATAAAAACTGTGATATATTGTAGGTTATTATGTTCAAAATATATAGTATCGCCATATTGAGATTATCGGTATCACGAGCCATGTAACGTGCATCGTATCGCATCGTGAGGTACCCTGAGGTTCCCAGCTCTAATTATTAGTAGATGTACCTAAGAAAAGCATTGAAGAGCAAATACATTAAATATACAGAATATTGATGTCAAATTCTTTAAAGGACAGTTGGTCAGCTTTACTCTTTCTTGATGCTCTAAGAAGAACTTTAAATTTGCCGTGTCTTCTACCCTTACCTTGTGCTCCCGCACAAATCAAGCACTTCACACGGCTGATGCAGTTAGCTTTTGGGGGGGAGGGTGTCGGTTGAAATGCTGCCATGCCCAAAGTGTTAGCAGTTGCCAGGAGAATGCTTTCCTTTGATTGGCCTCCATACAAGATCAATTCGTTTACCTACAGCTCCTGAAAAGAGGCGGCAAGGAACCGACAGGGAGGAAGCGATATGGATGTGAAGTAAAGGGTGGTGATTAAAAATAGCAGAAGCATGGTGAGAGGGAGGGCACAGGAGCAGTAATAGTAGGTTCAAATGCTGTGGAGGGTTAGCAGTTGTGCCCTTGGGCAAGACACTTCACTTGCCTAAATGTGTTGTGTGATTGGTTTGTTTGGTAATGGCTGTGTTTGGTGATGGTTGTTGAAAAAGCCAAAAGCACGGTAAGGCTGCCACGTCTCTTTCTGCCCCAGAGCATCTGTGGCTGTGGGGTGTGTAAACTGGTTTGAGTGCTGAGAAAAAGCGCTAAATAAATCTGAAGCCCATGTGAAAGATCTGTTAGAAATGGACAGAAGTAGGTACAGTACTTTTGACTATGTGAACACTTATATATAAGTAATATATAAACTACCATGGAAAAAAGTTACAGTATGTTCTTAATGAGTATTATTAAACTGTAGCTCAAAATAGACCTACATTTGGCTTCTCGGATAAGTTTGCAGCCAGCTCCAGAATCAATGCACAATCACTGTTCAGCAGAAATAATTTATAGATAGCTTCTACTTTGCTAAGGCAAGAAAAAGAGTAGCAATAACCTAATCACTATGAGAGTATTGGAAAAGACCAGATCAATACTGTATTATCATGCAACATGCAGGATACAAAAATAATGTGATCTCATTACTGTACAGAACGTATTATAGATTAAAGTTGTCAAGTATTCAAAGAAGGAATCGATTAAAAAAGGTGAAACAGATTATACGTCTTCATGTGTTTGTGTGTGGACACTTCCTGACTACCATCAAATTCCTAATAAACGTGACTTTATTAGGAATTCATTTTCCCAAATTAACTATATGTTTAAATTAAATTGATTTAAAATAAATGTATAAATCCTTTTAGGCATTTTGCACATATCTTACCATAGCACAAATGTAGCAGATGGACTAGCTAAATTTAACATGAGTCAAAAAATGAAACATGACCACCTTTTTACAGAATCTCGATATATTGAATTCATTCAGGCATATTTACTTACTAATGGATCAGATATACTGTATAGTTCTTTCCACTCTATCTAATAAACATCAAATGTACATTTAATTGGTTTCAGGATTAAAGGATTCTTGCCCTGCACCTGTCTTCCTTTTTCCCTGTCATTATGAAGTGATACAATTGTAGTTTGAGGCACATGATCATATCTAATGTATAGCTCCAGCTAAGCCTATATGGACCCTTCCAGATCTGTTCCTCCCCATCAACCCTGCTATTTTTTCTGCACCCATCTCCTCCTTTCCCCTGCACGCTAATGAGAGCCAGTAAGCAAATTAAAAGTATCGATTGCCATTCTGTTAACCTAAGACTTTTTCCTACACCCCTAGCTCGTCACCTTTTTAGACACACAGACACATCGGGGAGGCTCATCTTTCCTCTGTGAAATAGCTCTGCGGCTGAATTAAGAATCCACCAACCTCGTTCCCATTTTCTGCCAAGTCCTGTGTTTCTTACCATCTATCACACTGCCTCTCACTCTGTCTCTTCACAGCCACAACACCAAGACAACGTCGTGGCTGGACCCGCGGCTGGCCAAGAAGGCAAAACCGCCCGAGGAATGCAAAGAGGACGGTGAGTTCAACATGATGCTTTTTTTTACATCCACCCTCAAGCATGGTCTAGCTTAATCAGTGTTTTCAAAATACAGCTTAAATGCATTGCCCAAAGTATACTTTTTTACACTTTGTTCAGTTCAGATCAGTGAAATACCATCTCAGAAAATGTTTGTCTCTCTTTTTATTTGACCAAAACTGTATTAATTTAGGACTCATACAGGTAAAAAATACTGTATGTATCTATGGACAAAATAGTGAATAAATCAGATGAAAAACACTACACTGTGCCAAAAGCGGTGTGCTTACACCAGGGCTAAGCAGTGTTCAATGCATCGATTTAAGCCAATTCAAGGCTCCTATCAGAGTAGGACTAAGACTGTAGAAAACGACTGAAAAGATCCTGCGTACCACCAGTGATCCCCATGCCACTATTTGAGAACCACTGCCCTTCATGGGTTATGCATTTATATCTAGGCATATTTGAGGTGTTACTTTGGATGGAATACCTTTTAAGTTGTGTGTTCAAAGCCTATGTCTGCTGCGATTTATAAAGACTTTTTTATCCTCAACCAAGAGAGTCATAGAATCTTTTGCACACATGACACAGAATAAAAAAATAAACATATATGATTGATTCGAGGGTTCGGAATGTGTATTGTTCCATGTGTGTTGTTAATGTTGTGATGTTTTTGTGTAATGCCGTCATGAGTGCATGGCTTAGGTTTCTCTAAAAATACATTTGGCCTTGTGCTCACACAGCTTCACCGCACACACAAGTAACAAGGTCAGAGTGTGCATGGAAGTTAATGTTTGATGTGAAGAAAAAAAAACATTAGAACAGACAAGGTTACTGACAAATTGATGTTGAATCTCAATTGGCGGCCATTTTCAACTGGAAACATGCACTTTTCTGAAATACTGTTGTTTGTTGTTTGATGGAATTATTGTCATGTAACATTTAATTATATTTTGGGTGATTTTGAGTGTAAAGAATCAAACTACATTCAAAATGAGTGCTCCAACCACTTGACCATCAACACTCTAGCAAAGGTTGGTAAAAGCAAATTTCAGGTTCACTTTGATCCGAAAATCCTCTTTTCCTTGTCTCTTGGTGCAACTTAAAAATGTACAAGCCTGGTCTGTGGTCCCATAGTTTTCTACAGTCCATAATGATAGACATACAATAGTCTAGATCAGGGGTGGGCAAAGGACACATAGGGTTTCAAAATGTGCCAAGTGGACCGGCTGATATTGTATTCTTTGTAAACAGCCTTCGATCGGACCTCAGTGAAAAAATATGTTGATGCTGAGTTAACTGATTACTGCAGGTTATAACAACGGGAGTGATAAATTGGCAATATTTGGTCATTTAAAAAATATGAGAACATGCTTGGCGGGCCGGATTAAAAAGGTCAAGGTTTGCCCACCCCTGGTCTAGTAGTACCGGTAATCCAAGCATCTCTTATATGCCGTCTTTGGTGTTTGCTCATTGTGCGAACTTGGCTAAATGCAGTTGTATTTTGTTTTTGCACATTGCTGGAGTTATCTGTCCCAATTCTCCATTCCGACGTTGCCCTTCCCCTGTGAGCCCTAGAAACTCCTTGTAGCTTCTTCATCATTTGAGATTAAAGGAAGAAGATCTCCGGGCTGATGAAATGGCACAAAGAGAAAGACTGCAGCAGTGCTTCTGAAGAATTAGTCAAAATATGATTGCACTTTTATCTCCACACACACACTCCAATCCTTTTATCCATTAAGGGCGTTTCACGGGAGGAGATGTGCCCTGTTTTTAAGGACTGGTATTGATCTCTTTGGTTAGTATTAGATTAGGGGCTCAGGGTGCAACATGGAGACAGCTTCAGGTTTCTAAGGACACGCATTATGTTGGTTCTTTTATCAACACAGGTTTTCAGTCATCAAGACCAAGAAATAAAGGTTTGTAAGATTCTGTATTTTTGCTAGGCATAAATAGGCTGCGGTTGACAGTTTGTTTCATGTCAAATTGTTGATGCACCAATAAGATACCGTCGCATATCACTGACTTTGTAGTGTCTTTGCCACTAAGCTTCCTTTGGAGAATATGTGTTTGAGACTCTGTGGGGTGAAACGGCTGCCTCTGTAAATTTAGTATTGATTGGTACAAAAGGTGGTTGTGTGTGTGTTTGGAGTAGGGCCATACTCTAATAAGCACTAACTGGATGGCAGGGAGGAGTCTGTGAGCTGTGATGGCTGAGGCTGACAGCGCAAATGCCATATTACCTGGGCACAGAGGATGCACACAAACATTTAAAGAATCATGCATTTACTGAAGGTCTTGGACTGAAAGGCAACACACAAGCTAGTCGCACATGTGCTTCTAGGGCAACCTACCAGGGGCAGTGGAAACCCTTCTCCAAGTCTTGAAAATCTTGATAATCTTTTGCCTTAGTGTGTGATATGATTATTCTATAGATATTTAATTAGCAGGTTTTAGTGTGGAATAGTGTATACACTTTCTATCTAATTAAACCAAGTTACATCACAGGGCACAAGGTGTTATATGTTACATTATTGCAGCTGTATGTCTATAATCAATGACATAGTCTCAAAAGTATTCAGCTATAATATCTCAAGACCATGTGCATTTATCTTGTGACCTCCCTTTTCTAAGGCACTCCAGATGCGCTCTGTATTCTATAGCAGCACATGAATATATTGATAGATTTTGATGCAGACAAGTAAAGTAAGCCAAGCAATCTATACTAGTGATTTCAACACATTTTACCAACAAAACATGTCAGAAATGAAGAATCATTCCTGTTGTTTGCAACACTTAGTCATAATTTTGAAATATTGTCCTCAGCAAAGTCCGTTCTCAGATCCGGGAACACGGCCATAGCGTCATAACATGGGCCAAAACCGAATGAAAAATGGCCTGTTTTTACTTAGCACCATTCGACTTTATTCCTACCTCCTCACTCTCTGCACTTCCTCATTAAAACATGCACACTGAGCTGCTGCCTTTCTCTATCGTCAAGAACATATTTATAGTAAGAGCATACTCCAACCTTCCAACCTTGCATAAGTGACGATGTTCATTTCTCACTAACACAAATGTACAACCAATTTCTGTCACAGTACTCAACAAACTGCACGTTGGATTGGGTGTGTTTCCTTTGCGTTGGTTCAAAGGAGCATCAGCACCAGTGAAGAGCGAACAGCTGACATCACAGACGCTCGGCTCTTGCATAACTCACTCCATATTTCTCACCTCGTCTCCCTCCTGTCTGCTCGTTTTGTTTCGCTAGACAAGTAGAACTAGGACAGGCTCTTGCACGGCAACGCTGTTTGCTTTAGTTTCCCTCCTTTTCACAAACTATTATTTGTATCTCGGTCCTGCCAAATATTTGTTGGCAGAAAGCAGAAAAACTATGGTGGCCCACTGGTTCTCATTTGATCCTTTGTCCTTCAGTGCCTGTCTTGCTAAAAACAGGTTGGAAGAAGCATCCCCCTGAAAGATGTATCAAATGTGGACAAACCTGTGAGATATGGCAGTGTTTCAGCAGGTTTCATCACATTACAAGAGACTCCTGTCAGTAAAACGATACGGACCAAAAATACTACAGAATAAAGAATGATAATACCCATATTTTTAGATCCTTTAGTCCATTAGTTTACCTTTTTAGATTAGGATTGATCAAAATGTAAAAATGTCATTATTGGATTATTGCAGCTGTTGTTTTCTCTCTGCTGAAAAAGATTGCCTATCCCTTCCCCTACATGCCACTTTACTACAAGAGCCAATTCAAACAATCGACAGTTACTTCACCTAGCTACTTAGAAAGGAGAACCCAAGTGTGATTCAGTATACGTGATTACTTAAAGATGCATGAATCAAACCAAATACAGTTATATATATGCTTTTGACAAGGAAACAACAGGATAGCTTGTGTATAAATGTTAGAAAGCTTAGCCAAGGGGTTCTTTCAAGACATGTAATTACATTCAGGTCTTGTGAGGAGCTTCACAGGAAAAGAGACAAAGTTATTATCTTCTTGCACAGGCCACTGGGCTAACATCCCCTTCGTGTCCTTTCTCCTGGGAAAATGGCAGCCAAGTGATTTATATGTGTGCCTCCTATGCTGCAGGTGTATGTATTTCTAGTTGCAGTCCTTGTTGCCTCCAGCCTCTTCACCTTTAAGAAGAGTCCCTTTAGAACCGTAGACCCTTTTCACTGACCTCTGCTTGAAAATGACAAAATAAACACAGTATAACTCTGCACCGACTCTACATGAACAATCTGATGTCTATATATAAATATAATAATAATATATAAAGATGCATAGATGTCACTAAGTCAGAATTAATAAAGATGGAACACAACCCAAAGATAAAAATACTGTTCTCTGCTGATCATGCAGTGTAGTCCCACAGCACAGTATCTGAACATCACTAGGGCATCAATTAAAAATGCCCTTGAGATATGTTAGTAAAGATCTGTTTAGGCGTGTTCTCGTAATGTGGCTTGAATTGAATAGGGTTAGGTGGCTTTTAATAATGCCTGCACTGGACAGTTACATGGAAGTTTTTGTTTTGTGAGTAAGTCTGTGTGGTATATATTGGGTTAATAGTGGTGCCTGCAGTATCTGCCAGATGGTTGTTAGTTTGATACTCAGGCCCGGCTGACTACATTGTCTGGGTGGAGTTTGCATGTATCAGCCCTGCATCTAACTGAACTCCAGACACCTATGACCACTACCAGAAATAAGCAAACAAATATGAATGAATGTCAGTCACATTATTTCTAGTTTTACATATTACTTGTCTTGTCTAGTCTTGACTGCATGAAGTCTGTCTCTGATATTAGCAGCTGTTGTAGTGACAGATGAGTTGTTAGCTCAGTAATGGAGCTGCAGCGCCCTCCTTCACCTTGACTCCACAGTGCCACATTGGTGAGTTCCTTGAGCAGCAGTGGGAGGGGCTCTGGAGATGTCTGCCTCTGATTGATGGGTGCGTTTTTGAGAACATCCCCGGCAGAGCATGCCTGGGACCCCGAGATTGGATGGAGTCAAAAGACCTCTCAGTTGTGTGTGTGATAGTTTGTACATGCATGCTAAATTAGCTGTCAGAGGGAAGACGTGAGATAGTTTTTATTTTTGTATCAGTTTCATACTGAGTAGAGTAATATAATAAATCAGTACAACATTCAATTTGAGTCACTGTGATCATCTTATTTTGGTTTATGTCCGCACAGAAAAAAACAAAGATGAGATGACACCTTTTTAATCATAATGCACCTACACACAGGCTTCAAATACACACACACACAGGCTTCACAAATACACACACACACAGGCTTCACAAATACACACACAGGCGTCAGAAATACACACACAGGCGAAACAGAGCTGTGGCAGCCATAATGTGCAGCCATAGTGTGCCTACATAGTGTGATCGCCACCACACTTACCCCAACATTCATACATTTTGGTGTAGTGCCTTGAACTAAGACACAATGCCAATCTTTCAATAAGTGACTGAACCACTGCCATCTGATGTCATAAAATATTCTCACAGTATTTCCATTATTAAAGAAGACATATTGACACTGTTTGAGTGTCTCTTAGTAATGTTTTCTCAGTGCTGTTTGTATTCACTGAGCCTATTTAGTGCTTTTTAATGCCAGGTTCAATGCAAGATCAGTTGCAAATTAGCTACATTTTTGAAAATAATGCAGAGCAGCACAATCACACTAATGCTTCTGGTCAACTGTGCGACTCACTTTTGATTTTTCCATTTTTTTATTTTAAATCAGTTTGGACTCTAGTGATGTTGGAAATTGTCTGAATTGTATTAACCTGAATACATAATTAGATGCAATCAACAGCATTCAAAGGGGCTGTTATAAAACAAGCCTTTTACATAATAGTCATAAATACATCGGGACAACAAACTCAAGCGGACAATACAGAGCTCTGATGTTAGTGGCCTCATAGATAAGAGTATAGGGTAGTTGAGGAGAAAGAAGACTATCCCTTTGAAAGTAGCTAAATAAATGAAACTTTTGGGCCCAGACTTGAGTAAATAACACTGCTGTCCCGGCAGTGGCACAGGTTTAAGGCTAAAATACAATCTACTATAAAGTCATTGTACCTTCATAACTTTGTAGAAAACACTCAAAAACAGTTTAGTGCTGTTGTAATGATCCAACAATGGAGATTTACACAATTTACAGGACTATATACATTGTCCTTATGCTCTATATTTTTGCATTTTTTTATACATTCACTGGCCACTTTATTAGGTAGACCTATTTATCTACTGTTGGTGCCAGGTGGACTAAGTACTTCAACATCTGGAAATCTACTGGGATTTTACATACAACCAGAAGATTGAAAATGCGTTCTTGATTCCAGACTTTATTTGAGAAGACCAAAAGGCGACATTAGTGAAACATAACCACTATGTCTGAACACACAAAATGAGACACCTGAAGCAGCAAAATACAACTCCAGGTGCCATTTTACCAGGTACAGGGTCTAACTAACAAAGTGGCCAGTGAGTGTACACATTATTATAAGTCCTCAGTCACCATGAGAGAAACAGGTCTATTATTGAAGCCACGCAGGTGCACACAAAACCACTTAAGCTGCATTTTAGGTCTATGAAGAGTTGTAGACCAATGAACTTTATGTGAAAATATTACAACACACTGCTTCATTTTTTTCCTGCGGTCCACTATTTATCACATTGAACATTGTGGGAATTGAATTCACAGGTGGTCTGGCTTTATTAATGCTTGCTGGGCTGAATGGACAGAGGCTTGTGTTTGCTGCTGCAGAGGCACATTAGACCTGTTCTTCGAAAACAATTTGTGAGGGTTATTAGAACAACTCAACAATAATTTAATTCACTTAATGCACTGGTCCAGGTCTGTGGAATTACTCCACAAGCTTTTAAAACCACCAAAGAGAAAGATCAATTCTAGTAAATACAACTGGCAATTTACTGCTTCTTTTATCTGGCTACACCAAAGCAGAGGTTGATTTTAACTTTAACGTTCTTATTTAGTGTCCTTAGTGGAAATGAAAGGAACCAAAATGAAGCGGTTCACTTTTTGTATTGTGTATTTAATGCTATGATTAACCTTGAATAAAGACACAAATGTGACAGTGACATACTGTACTGAGGTAATAGATGGAGACAAAATGGTCAAACTGCATTTAATTTTCTTTTACTAAGAACTGTTATGTTTCAATATATTATACACAGCTTTTCTGCTTGTACAATCCTTGCAGTCAACTCATGTTAGAGAGTATGTGAGGAAAATGACTGTAGTAACTGCCCTGTTTTCCCCTCTTAAAGAAATGCAGGCAGATACAAAGACTGAGAAAAGCAGGGAAATAGAGTACGGTGCAGTCATAGTTTGATGGATGAAGCTGTGGGAAAGATGCCAGGATGCCTCCTGCTGGTGGTAAGTGGTTCTTCATCTGAGACTGCACTAAAGACTGGACTGAAAACCTCAAATATCTCTATTTACCGCAGCAAGGCACATGAAGTATTAGTGTGGTCGGCAGCATGGTGTCTTTGTTCTGGGAAGAAATTACTGTGGCACACGGCTGACACGAAGGTTATAGATGCTAAATTCACCAAAAGAATAGACACACATTCACCAATACACTGCTCACAGGCGAAGACAAGGACTTAGTGTGGGTGGACCACATGGGCTAAATGAACTCTCAAGAGACTGACCAAAATTGACAGCGGAAGTTATTTAAAAGTTTGTTCTAACTTTATTATTTGTTGTGTCTTTTGTATTATGCACATTATGTTACAGCATGTAACAGAATGAACAATTTGCCACTCTGGTCCCTGCAGATTCAAAAAATTAATTACTTGTTGCAGGAAATGTATTTCGTTAGTTTGAGAAAGAAAACCCCTGCTGTGTTTATCTCATGACAGCCAAATGGAAAATGCAATGATGAACAGCAATTGGTTTTTCCATTCAGTGAGTGTGAAAACAGTGCATCGGTAGATAATCTGACAGTTAGAGTAATTACCTGCATTATGAGCCGAGCATTATAGCTTAATTAAAATGTAACTTGGTTAGCTTCAATAGCGCCACAAAGTTTGGTATCCTTATGTTTTGGGGAGTTTATGGAAATATCGTTTAACATTTCAAACTAACTGAGTTAATAATCAGACTGACGTAGAGCCTGCAGACACAAATATTAGCAACATACAAACAATATAATATATAGATGTGATATGATAATTAAACCTTGAATAAAATATTATATTATGTTTTATTGAGCTCATCTTTCCTGAAGCGTCTTCCCTCAAGAGCTTTTCATTATAGACCAGCTCAAATACATGACGAGTCTGTGTGAGCCTATGCAGACACATTTGTGTAATGTGTAGCCATCAAGGGGAGAACATCAAACATACCTTTTATTTTTAATGAGCGTGGAGGGGTCTAAAGAATGGTATGGTTGGTAGCTATTCCCGAGCGCTGTCACCCTGCTCACTGCCCTTTTATCACTCATAAATATATTTATGTCTGTTTATGCTGCTGGTTAGTATGCATTTTAGTCTGTGCTAGCAAAAATAGTGCATTCTCCTGAAAGTTGAATCATTTATTCAGAGAGGATGGGGCAGGGGTCCTGAGGAGCATATGGCACTTGCATGGGTATTGCAACCACCATTGTTCTGATATTTCTAGTCTTTGCACAGGATCCAGAAGGGAAAATACGCAGAGTGCTAACTAGGTCAGGTGGCGTGACATATTAAATAAAAACAGGAGATTGCATGTGGCGTAGATCGATATGATGTATGACTCCAGCATGTGCCTTCTGCAGATGCCATGACCTCAAACTGCTGCAGACTCAAAATATATTAGTCAACAAGGCAGTTTTTTTATCCACTGTTAGCTTCACGCTCATCGAAAAAATGATAGGGCTCTACTGTATATTAAGCAATACACTGCAGGTTAATAGACTAGCCTTTCCAGATGATTATTGGCATCAACGTGAAAACAAATGTACTTCAAGTTTACTTCAAATTCCTATTATTCTTTATGTGCAAAATCTGAATATTGGATGAAGCAAGGTTTAAAATTAATGTACTTAATTCACTAAAACTAGCTGTTAGTACCTTCTGTCTGAAATCTATGTCCCACAGCGGTGAAGAATGCTTTAAACAAAAAAATCATGGATCCAGACGATGCCCAAAGATTTTCATCATCCTCTAATGATTTCTTGCCCAAAAAGTGTATTCATCTTTTTCCCTTCTTAATTTTGCATTGTCACTAATCAATCCTATAGCTCTGCTGGGGATTTAGTTTAGATCCTATTTCAGCAGAGGCCTCTCACACTTTGTTCCTAATTTAGGTTTGAATTATCATACCATTATACTAAAACACTGTGGTATCCATTTGGGAATAGTCCTTATATGGTAATTTCTCATAATCTAAAAAGCAAATGGGGAACTCCATTTATGCTTTAGGATTTCTGTGCTGTGTTGTTGTGGAGCTGTGGCACAGGACAGGGGGAAGATGAAGGAAGTATTGTAAAGTATAGTGTCAGATTTGACTGTCATGGTGTAATAAAAAGAATCACTTTGATAACAAAACAGGGCAAAAACTTTAAGTAAATCTCTCTCTCTCTCTCTCTCTCTCTACCTCTCTCTCTACCTCTCTCTACCTCTTTCTCTCTACTTATCTCTCTCTCTCTCTTTACCTCTCTCTACCTCTTTCTCTCTACTTCTCTCTCTCTCTACCTCTATCTACCTCTTTCTCTCTACTTATCTCTCTCTCTCTTTACCTCTCTCTACCTCTTTCTCTCTACTTCTCTCTCTCTACCTCTCTCTACCTCTTTCTCTCTACTTATCTCTCTCTCTCTCTCTCTTTACCTCGCTCTACCTCTTTCTCTCTACTTCTCTCTCTCTCTACCTCTTTCTCTCTACTTCTCTCTCTCTCTACCTCTTTCTCTCTACTTCTCTTTCTCTCTACCTCTTTCTCTCTACTTCTCTCTCTCTACCTCTCTACTTCTACATTTAAAGCTATATACTTTACATTTTGGCAAACCACAAAAACCCTTTATGTTATGAAGTGTTGAAGGTTTAACATACACCCTTGAGGCTTGCACTACTTGTTCTAGTTACATCTGGTAATATGCAAACACTCACATCAAAACACAATATTTACTGCTTAGATATGTTGCAAGACATAAATATTTTACAGATTCACCCAAGCCACAACATCTATCAAAATCCAATTTTTCAAGTTTCTCTTTGGGGCACAAGTTTTTGATCCAGCTCATTAAAGGGGAAGTGGCCTCTTTAAATCAGTCAACATTATATATCTGCAGATTCTTCACAACACTTGTCACCATCAAAGTTTTATTAAAAAAAAAAAAAAAGCTGTATGAATATCCCCAGGCCTGCATGGACTCGAACTACAGTCTGTATGTTATCAACCCATCAAATCCCAGTAATTACGGATGTTAAGATGCTACTGTGAAGACATTCCTTTCAGGCAAAATCAATGAACTGCTTCTGGTTCAATGAATAACCATCCCTTCATTATTGTTCTCTGGTTTCTGTTGTGTTTTGCAGAGCTTCCATATGGCTGGGAGAAAATCGATGACCCCATTTACGGCAGTTACTATGTTGAGTAAGTCCATGGTGTTTTTTTAATATGTATTGGCTTGGTTTAGATTTTCACTGATGCTGTATTAGTCACATTTATTAGGTGCAGTCTCGGGAACTATTTTTTTCCATTTTAATTTGCCATCAAAAGTTTATCTATGATGAGAATTACATGCCTGTGATTTTGATATACTATGGTGTGTGCCATGTGCTGCACAATCGTCATTTGGCCCAATATAGTCTATCTAGTCACTCTCAAAAAAGCATATGGAAAGTTATTAAAGTATTGTCTTGCAGTGTCGACATTAAAGAGGTCAGTGCGCACAACATTATGTAAGCAAGCACAATGTAGTCAAGCTTTTTCAAGTAATTAGTGCTATGATAGGGCAGCATTGATAAGATAAGGGGAGGGGAAAGCAGGGCTCAAAGAAAACATCTAACGAGGACTAATTATATCACAAATTAGATTCACCAACACGCTTCCTGTTTGCAAGTTAATGTAGAAGCAAAAATGTAGGACGTTGAAGGAAATCTCCGCTTCAGATTTCAGTTACTGACTTGGAGGCATCCAATTGATTGAGTCTTTTGTTCTTTTTTACTCAGCAAAACCATTCAGCCATTTTCTTATATAATCGCCAGCTCAGTCATTTAATTAATTATCAAAGCAATAACTTCCTTGGTGCTAGCATTTTAGATGTGCTCTGAATCAAGTGCTCAGTTAAGTAAGATGACGGAGTGACATCTGTGTTTTTTTGTCTTGTCTCTTTATGAATGCAGCCATATAAACAGAAGGACCCAGTTTGAGAATCCGGTCCTCGAGGCTAAAAGGAGACTTCAGCAGCATCAACAGATGCAAAGCCAGGGTCTGTCCTCACTGCCGCTCCCTACCATCTACAGAGGTAAGACCACCTACTACTTCTCTGGTGACCAATGTAGACTGTTTGAATGTGCCATGTTAGACATATGAGCAAAATATATAATACAATGTTTTCTTATTTATGTGATCATAGTGGATGTTAGCTACATGTGAGCTGTAGACTTTTGTGGCACTCACTCATGGTTTACAGGGAAAATAGCAACAGGGAAAATGTGTTTAGATGACAGCTAGTATGTCAGTATAACAGCAGCAGCTCATTTTATGACTACCCCCAAACACAATGTGTAAAAGAAATGCTGCTCATGTCTCCTTTCTATTATTTCAGCAAAAGTAAGAAGGCTGTCCTATGATCATGTAATACAGATATTTTATTGACCATAAAATGTATTAGAATGTTTATTTTTGTCCACAACAATGCATTGAAAACTAGGTTTTTAGCTCCTAATAGCGCTTGTTTCTCACAAAGAGTAAATCAATAACATTCATCATCTTAAAGTCTTAGGTCGAAGTAACTAGTCCTTTGTATTTGTGTTAATCACTGGCCTGTTGCTGCCTAATTACAGTGCCCACTCTCCACATACCACTGTTTTGAATGCAGTCGGACTGCTGGTAAAACCAGACTGGTGAAGTGGAGGTTGGTTTCCGTAGTAACATGGTGCAGAGCCATCTCTGTGGTTACAGTCTGTGTCTCCCCCCTCTTCATGTCCTTTACTTTCCCTCATTGTTCCTCTAAATGTGTTTATGTGGATGGTAGTGGAGGATGCCTGCCCCTTTGCGACCCTCCCCAGATCCTTCCTTGCTCAGGTCAGCCCTGTGCCAGGGCGCTGCCACAGCCTCGGTGACCTCTCACGCTCGCCAACTGCAGGTCGCAGGGTCGCCGCGTATGCCACATGCTCCTCCGCCAGCGCCTCCCCTCTGCGGCGTGTTCTGACACGGCGGATGAATACGTGTCCCCATCAGGAGCCACTTCACACCCCGGCCTGTGCTGTGCTAGAGCAGCCTGTTTGTAGCCCCCTGTCCCTGTGGCACTTTGTCAGTAAGTAGGCCAAGAGAGAAGCAAAAGAGGTTCAATGCCGTTCCCATGGCTTCCTCTGTCCGTCTGAGCATGCTAGCTTGCAAGCCAACTTCCCCTTTAGGCAGCTAAGCGGTTGTGAGACAGTTGTGCAATAATCTTATAGACTGTCACATATTTATGTATTTACTGTATATGTACTATACCTGGACAACCTAAAGTATGTTTAACTAAACCAAACAGACTAGACCAAACATTAGTAAAATCTTACAAAGCCTGCTTGCTGAGCCCTTACAAATGATAACCCATCTCTAGACAGTTCTCCTAATGCTCCTTCATTCCAAATAAATCCTCGTTCTTTCCCAGTTTTCCAGAGCATTTTCTTGAATCTAACCCTAATATTGAGCTATTGCTGCTTCTCCTGTAAAGCCTGCCACATCACAGCATTGAACCACAGGAGAGTTTTAGGTATTCGCTGAATAAAATAAATAGATAAATAGAGATAAAATAGCATTTCTGAATTGCACCAAAGTCAAAACAGCATCAGCAGCATCTTTAAAGCTCACTGCCCCACCTCTGCAAGATCGTGCTGCAGCTCATGCCTCGCCAGATTTCCTATGGCTACTGAATAGATAGACTTACCTTTATGCCCCACCCATGTGAGCACTGCCCTGCCTCTGCTTCGCAGGTCCCTTTTGTCAATTTCTGTCAATTTTTCTCTATTAGAGGTTGGTTTTATTTCTGTATGTGTCATTTATAGAGAAACCACCATTCACACGGGACCCCACTCAGCTGAAGGGCAGTTTCTTATCCACAGCTCTCCAAAAGAGCAACATGGGTTTTGGATTCACTATAATCGGAGGTGACGAGCCAGACGAATTCCTTCAGGTCAAAAGTGTTATTCCCGATGGACCTGCCGCAGCTGATGGGAAGATGGTCACAGGTAAGTGTCAAACAAAGCTCAAATATATTGAAAGCATCACAAGCAGACAAAGCTGTATAGAGTATGTAGTGAAACACGAATCACATTTAGGCAAAACAAATTCAATTACAATTCATCTTCAGACAATAAATGTGTTTCAAATGTTAATGCTCTAAAAGGTTGAAGGAATAAACTAGGTTTGTCATTGCTCTCAGCATGCAGGCAGGTGCAGACAATGGGATTATAGCAGTGGATTATTACATATAAAATAACATGCCCACAGAGCTAGTATCTCAGTGACTGTGACTTTATAAAACATTAATAGAGCTGTTCTGAGTATTTCATAGCAGGTTATTTGTGTGCAGGAGCCAGCATCATATCCTGATTCTTATGGATCATAATACAAAAGATATTTTTGAAATTAGTTGCAGCTTTTGTCTGACCTTCAATGACACAAAGAAAAGATGTCTTTAACCAGCGACTATCCCTTCAGTCCTCTGTAGAGAGACCACTCGTTATGAGTGAGCTGTTTGAGATGACTCTGTCAATAACAATATCTAAGTGTGGAAGAATAGAAGAAGTACTTTGAAGGTCTCGCTGAGTGGACTGTATTACTGAGGTCAAATACTAATTGTTATTATTGCACCACAAGTAAAGCCCTTATACCTTATTGTTAGTCAGTGTGTATCTTTCTGCAGTTCCTCTCTCTCTCCTGTCATAAACAATGAGAGCTATGGGCCAAGGAAAGGTGACGCCAGGTCACGACACCATCATTTGTTTTCTGCTAGTGTGCTCAGATATCGATTGTGACACCAGAGCTCAAGGCAAATGTCCGCTACGTTTACCCGGATTAATTAAAAAGTCCCTCACGTCACATCGCCTCAAGGTGTGAGCTCGCTTTGTCAATATCAGCGCAGTGTTCAAATTTTGTAAGACGCTGATACATTGCGGATCGGAGACTGAAAGTCTTAGTGATATCTCAATCTGCATTTCACTGCCTGTCACTCACACCAGTTGAGCAGTTAATCTGGTAAATAATCCAGAGAATCAATATGACTCAACGGGTTGTTTTAATAAAAATCTCCCATCGATCAGAGTCTGTATAACTTTATATTTCAAGAGATTTAGTTAAGCTGCAGCTTGGGGTTTTCAAGGTAAAGACAGCGAGCATGCTTGGCTTTCTAATCATGACTCATTGCTTTGCACACACTTTCACAGTTGCCCCAGCCCTCCCACTAAAGTTCCTGCTTTCAAGAGTGTGATAATTGTGACTGCAATTGCAAAGTAATAGTTTTCATTATCTTCCTAGGTGCAAACAGACAAACAGCATTGTCTTGTGTTTTTAAAAGTCGTATGGTGTTTGTGCCGGAGAGAGAGCTATATATTTTTAGTTTTGAGGCAAAGATGAGCAGGAATGTGAGGAGCTTTAATTGTCAGCCTTTTACACTAGAAAGGCAGATAAACCATTATCTTTGACCATGTTTATCTGGAAAATGCGTTGTATCTGTTGAGGTAATCTTCAAAAAGCCTCAAGCTGCTGTTATGCACTCTTTAATCAGGCCTGGTTGTACTATAGCCTGTTTTTTTGCCATTTGCTCTCTTGTTCTCATTATGTTTCTCCTTAAAGCACTTGAGAAACCTGAACTAACCCTGTATTATTACAGTCCTTGACTGTCTCATATGGTAAACTGAATTTAGCCACATTAGACAGTTTGATATGCCCTCACAACAGCTTCTTTTTTTATGTCTAGATTTCAATCATTATGAGAATGTCATATTGTCATATTATTTATGAAAAATATAACGTTTGTGGCCAATTATCTGCTGTTTCTATTAGTTGGGCATCTTTGTGGTTGACATAATAATACTATTATTCTATTATAGGGCAGTGAATCTAAAGATTTCTAGGCATTTATATTTATCCTCTCAAATAACTTTTTTGGTTATTTATTTCTTAAATAAAATGTATGCTTTTCTTTTTGCCTGTTTTAGGTGACGTGATAGTGTACATCAATGACGTATGTGTCTTGGGCACGACCCATGCGGATGTTGTCAAACTTTTCCAATCAGTCCCAATTGGCCAAAGCGTCACCCTGGTTTTATGTCGTGGCTACCCTTTGCCCTATGACCCTGAGGATGCAGCTAATACCAGCAATAACACCACCACGATCATCTCTCCACTCGGCATCATGGAGCAACGGCCTCTAGTGGTCAATGGCAGAGCCACTTATGATAACTACCTGGACTATATTTCTCGCACGGCCCGCTTTGTCACAGACGCCACTCAAGAGCAGGTGAGCGCCCAACAGCTCCTAACACCCCACCCTGGCGACACTCATCTGGACGGTTCACTGCCCCACACCACTGGGACCACACCCCCAGACAGCATATCTATGGCATCGTCAGGGCCAACCCAGGGCGAGATGCTGACACTGTCCATGGTAAAGGGCATGGATGGGTTTGGCTTTACGATCGCTGATAGTGCTACAGGACAGAGGGTCAAGCAGGTGCTGGAGCCTCAGGGCTGCCCCGGGCTGTGTGAAGGGGACCTGATAGTGGAGATAAACAAGCAGAATGCGCAGGCTTTCTCTCACACGCAGGTGGTGGAGCTGCTGAAGGAGTGCGCTGTGGGAGCAGAGACCAGCCTGGTGGTTCAGAGGGGAGGGACAGGTAAGACTGATGGCTGCAGGTAGGACGTAGGGAAATGTTGGCTCAGCAGCTACGGCCTATTCCATCCATATATCTCTCCTATATCTGTTGACTGTTGTCACCATTACTGACCTGAATACCACAGAAATCCACTGTACAGTCCTGTAATTATATCGGCGAAAACAGCGTGTCGCCGATATTATGGAATCACGTCGGTGCGCGTCCGCGTCCGCAGATCCTAGCTGTGAACGCGATAACTCAAAAACGAATTGCCGGATCA
>JAVQKC010128988.1:0-11053 GCA_036025475.1 Philypnodon macrostomus
CCCGATTTGGCAAAGCCCTTTTTATGACTGGACATGTCTGCTGATTCTGTGGGCCATTGCTGAGTCCTCTTGCTTCGGTGAGTGAATCGGTGGAACACATGTGTACATAAATCGAATAACAGCTTAGTTTAACACTATATCACGTGCTGACAGATTTCTTATTAACCAGCGCCTATTGTCTTATGTGCCTCAAGTATTGTTCTAGAGTAATATAATAAGCTCCATCTCAGGGGTTCATGTCTAATTGCTCATGTCTGGGTCTGGAGTCCGGGCAGTGTACAGGCCGATGAGAGCAGCCATTCTTCTCTGTCTGTGTGTGTGTCCGTGTGTATGAGTGCCAGTGTGGGCCCAGTCTGTGCACGCAACCCGGGGACAATGGCACTTTTTCATGAGGCCCTGAAGTCTGGCAATATAAGAACAACTGTCAGAAAGCCTCCTTCTCTGCCCCCCGACGGCTCACTACAACTGCACTGGACAAAGCAAAACGCTCCAGAGACAGACAATTCATTAAGCTGGAAGTGATGAAAAGACGTTAATAAACATAGACAGACGGGCCTGGTTATTACTTATGCAGCTAAGTGGTAACAAATAGAGTCAACAGCAAAATTAAGTGGAGGTGTTGAGGTTGTAATAGCTAAGCCTAGGCTAGCACACATGCTTCTGTCTGGCTAAGGTGACTGCTATAAATGCCCCCCCCCCCCGGTGCTCAGGACCTTGATGAATTGAAGGTAGATGAATAGAGGTCATGTTGTTGGACACCAATGACGACTTCTATTGTGCTCCCCATAAATGACAGAAAAAAAACAATAAGCCTTGTTCTTAGTAGTAGTGAGTTGGTGATATTGACTATTGTTTGAAGTGACTCAACATGGCTGCCACCTTCATATGTGTGACCACTGAAAATGTATGGAATTAAATATATGTAGTATGGAAATACATAATGTGCAAATAAATATGTGTTGTTAGTCGAGGCCAAATACTGTCAGTTTCGAAGCTGCACTCTGAGGCCCATATATGCTATCTTTGTTTGTCGAAAATTCCTCTAAATGAAATAAGGCATTTTTTTATTGCTTTTATCTTTATCTGTCTATGTTTCAAACTCAATGGTAAAAAAAAACAAAAAAACAATTATATAAAAAATGTATATAGGTCCTTCTAAAGACACCTAACATCTCTCTCATGTCACAGGATCCATCACGTCAACACAATTCACATTACAAATTGTTTATGTTTATATTATTAATATTTATTATATATAGATTTTGGGAGCCATCTATATTAGATTTTTTTTTTTTAAGAATGGCATCTGTTAGCAACTTTACTCAAAAAGTACTGCACAGATTTTGATAACATTTTCAGGGAAGGTTAGAAATGACACAAAGACCAGTTGAATATATTTTGGATGTGATCTGTGGAAATGAGCTGCCTTGGTGGAGGTCTGTTTTCTAGTTCAGTTCAGTAAGTCCCATAGCACTTCAAAGCCAGTGAGAACAAACTTTCATATCTTCTCCTTTAAATTACAGTGTGTTTGTAAAATTGCCTGTAACCTGTCAGCCCCAACAGGAGGTGACCCAGGACCAACCCCAAAAGTGAGTTACTTTGTACAATAACAGTGGACCCGACTGAACCCTGCTCTGCCCTGAGATTGCACTTGTTTGCATGTTCGAGATGGAGAAAGTTCCCACGCACCCCAGACTGCCTCTCACATCAAAGATCCAGCGCTCTGAAGTCTGAAATGATGACAAAGAGGCTCCTGCTACAATTACAGAAAACTTGTACTATTTCCAGACTATTCTGGCCAAACACATGTGGACACAAGAACTGCTTGCTGTAGGGAACGTATCCTGTTTTCCATGGCTTTATCTAGTAGCTAAAGAGGTCACAGAGATGATTCGGGTAGAGCGGTAGCGTGTGCATTGAATATTTACTGTCTTGTCTTGTATTATTATTATTATTATTATTATTATTATTATTATTATTATTATTATTATTATTATTATTATTATTATTATTATTATTATTATTATTATTAAACCGCCATTTTTATTCATTCATCTTTTTCTGCTTAGTCCAATTTGGTAGTTGACTGGAGCCCATCCCAGTAGCTATGGGCTTTCGACTGGTACATTTAGTATGGGAAAGAAATTCAAGTCACCAACACATGTATGTCTTTGGGTGGTGGAAGTAACCCATAGTAACACAGGGAGGACGTGCAGCCTCAATCCATAGAGGCGGTATGCCGACCGGAGCGGTTTTTTTTGCTGCAAGTGTACACCACTCATTTTCAGCCATTTCTAGCAGTATAAAGTGATAGTCAAAATGGTGGACGTGTGTTGCTCAGTTTTATGGGAACATGTCCTTTTTACCCCCTCCAGCCCCCCCCTCACCCGCCCATGCACTTCCTTCTATCTGTAAGGCCAATCTACAGCTACAGCTATTAGCACTGCTGTACTCAGAGTGTTGGCGGGCGATTTAGAACGTCAACATCATCCATCACGGGGTCGGGTTAGGGGAGGGGGGGGTTGTTCAGTAGGGGGGTGGGGGGCGAGCAGCTGGTCCAGCACGTCCCCCACAGAACTGCTCTATTACTCATCCGGCAAGGCAGGCCAAGCACCCATATTCTCCACCCAAACATTTCCTTCTGCTAAAAACTTGGTTTGATGACTTTTTGACTTCCCCTGAACTCACACAGCCACTTTACAGAACTGAAAACCCTTTACCGTCTGGAGAGGGGCGGCCATGCTTTTACTAAGGCTTTTTTTAACGCCAGCAAAGTTCATTACCTCTGTATGACGCAAGGCCAAAAATAAAAATTGTAAAGTGGCTTAGATTGTAATCAGAAGGGTGGTGGATTGATCCTCCACTCCAATCATCTGTCCTTGGGCAAGACACTTACCTTGCTTAAATGAGCGTGTTGTTGTGTTCAGAGTGGCCGTATGTGGTATGGCTGCCACAATTCATACTGTGTCACTGTAAAGTAAATGAATAATGGACTCCCTTGTATAGCCATAAGTTCTCAGACTGTAAGCCCAATAGAAATCACTAATCACTGTTTGACAAAAAGACCCAAAAGACAGTGCTTTGTGCAATGGGACCCTAACACAAAATGCTCTCACAAAGTTTTCTTGGCGTGTTAGGATCCCCCTTCACTGGAGAAAAGAGCCCTATTTAGCTAGTGAACCTGGAGAGAATATACTGATGTCATTCTGGAAGTTGGTTGAAAGCCAGTTGCACACCATAAAATAGAAAAATCAACCGGCAAGACACACAAAAGGACAGAAATAATCCATGTTATTTATCATTGCATTTACTGTTCCTAATGCGTCTTTACATACTCAGCACTAGGGAGGGAGGAGAAGCGACAGATGTGAACTTCTAAGTGTTCTCACTGCAACAAATCTGGTTTGATAACTTTTGGACTTGGACTGCTTCTGTAAACACACACATTTAGAGAACTGTAAAACCACTTAACGGTCAGAGCAGGACAGACATCCTTTCAGAACTGCTTTTCAACAGCAGGAAAACCGACCTGCTGACACACTTCATCACCTCAGTGTAGCAGAGGCCCATACGCACCTAAATGAACATGAGTTATTCAAAATGAAGATTATTTATAACATCAGCTGTTCTCTGCCTTCATATGGATTGTTTTGGCCATTTTTTTTGCTATCTAATCATAAAATGACACAGATAACTGCAATTGTTGGTTGCTATTTGGTCACTATGTGCTTTGAGTGACCCTTGTATGTAGAGCTGTACTCTACCAGCTGAGCAAGCCTAGGGGCAGATTAAGACCCCAGTCCTCCAAACTAGACTACATTCAAGTCTGGGGAAGTTCCTTTAGACCGAACTAAAGAGATTCATTTTCACTAATAAGTTTAAATGTAATGGATGTGTTATAGATGACGATGTCAAATCGATTAATGGTTGTTGTTTTCAATGGCTGCTGCTTGTTGACAAAAAAAATTGAAAATGTAAAAATGCTTTTGGGTTTATTACTGCATTTTTCAAACTCATAGAGAAGACACACAGTGATTGGTTCAGACCAATATCATGGAGGTGGAATAGAGCAGAATTTATTTATTTTTTTAGCAAATTTAAGAAGAAGAAAAGTTTATACAGGTGGAACACTATTTGTGCTGCAGTAGTTGGGAGAGTTAATCAGCAGCTTCATGCATCACATGAACCTGCTTTGGATTTCTTTGGGTTTGTCAGCAAGCTACTCCAAAGTCAGCTAGCCTGCAGGAGAAACTTTTTAAAAATGTATTTATTTATTTTTTATAGAGTAACAGTTTAAACATACAAAACAACTATGTGTGTGCGTGTGTGTGTTTATTTGTGAATGAATATACCCAGGACCGTAAATATTAGCCACAACACAGATATGTACTTAATATAATACTAGTTATAATAATTATTACCATCACCACCACCATTAGCTGCAATGAAAATGTGTAAAATTATGAATATGGAGGACCACCCCTCCCCTTCCCCCATTCCTATTCTTATGTTTAGTTATTTTTGTATTTTCAAACAATGTTATGTGTAATATGTGGTAAGGTGGATGCATTAAAAGATGTAGGTCCTGTGGGAGGATGACCTCTTAGGGCAGGTAGGCTGTCCCGAGAGGCCACTGCCTACCTCTCCTGTTAGCCTATATGTGTATATGACCAAAATTGTTAATCGCTGATGCTGCATTAAAAATGTGGGAAGGAGAAACTTGGCTTTAGAGAACCTCCGGATTTTAGAATCATGTAATAATCATGTGTTACATTTAGAAGCTTCAAAAAGAGAACTGTGGATTAACAAAGTCTGCAGTAAATCAGCCTGACACTTCCTCTGGACAAAAAAGCTTTAACCAGAACCACACTCCAGACTGATTCTTTTCAAATGTTGAATGTTTCATTTGCCTGTAAATCATTTTCAACATCCCCTTCTTGAACCGGCGTGTTTGATTCTGGTTTATGAGAGCATGTTATACAAATGCTCCACACACGCCAAGAGAAACGGAGTCTGGCAGCAGCTCTCCGTCCTCACCTTCTCCCAGACCTACGGAGGCCTGCAGGGTTCAAGAGGATGACACAGCCACAGACATGCATTTCACCAGCCTCGATTTGATTTGAGTAAGTAGGATTATACCCAGAGTGCAGTCTAGTTCCCTGTTTGTATAGTTCAAAATACATCCATTTCAGAGCCGCAATGCTGTTTTTTTACTTTCCAGGTGACCGTGTCTAGGAGAACCTCCAAGTCCTCAGCCCTTGTTTTCAGTCAAGTTCTTGGGTGAGTGAAAGTAGATGCAGTGAGATGACTGATATACTGCAAGTTAAAAACGATGTATGCTTTATGGATCACAGTCAGGTGTGCCTTGCTGAATGATTAGCCTATTTTCAATGCATTAGAATAGTAGAGGAATATAAGCATGTAAAAACCCACCCAGACACGGGGAGAACATACAAACTTAACATAAAAAAGTCTATGGAATTGTATTGTATGGAATCTATCTAGGAATTAAACCCCAAACCTTCGAACTGTGCATGAACTCACCTTACAGAAAGAGCCTCATATCTACCTTTACCAGATACATTTCACTTCCAATATTTTCTAATTACACCTTTACAATAAATTAATAAACTCGTTGTTGGCAGGGGCGTAGCGTCAGAAAGGCAGCCAGTGAAAAAAAATTGGGGCCCAAAAGAGAGAGGGGGCCCCTGACCATGAACCAGGACTGTAAAAAAAACTGTGACTTCAAAGTGTAAACCAGGACTCCATCCATCCATCCATTTTCTTCCGCTTGTCTGAAACCGGGTCGCGGAGGCAGCAGTCTAAGCAGGGAACTCCCGCCTTCGACCACTGCCCGATCCACATTGCACCAGCCCTAAACCAGGACTAAAAAACATGACTGAAAAGTGCCTATACCAATTCTATATAAACTCTAAAGACTAATCTAGGTAAAAAAAATAATAATTAAAAAACTCAACCTGGGCTAAAACAGGCCTAAACAAGTACTAAACCAAGACTAAGAGAGAAGTTTTAAGTTTCAAGTTTATTTGTCATATGCAGGTTCAACACAACAGGTCAAAAATGCAATGAAATGCTTAGGATCAGAAGAACTGTTAGACTAAGAGAGAACTAAACCATATCTCAACCTGAACTAACCCAAGCTTTATATGAAAACCTGCACTGGAGCCTCCGGTCACAAACATTTTTCCACTGATAACTAACCACTGACCACACCTTGCCCCAAAAAGCCCATATCACAATTCCCTGTTCGAAAACTTCCAAAACTAAACCACTTTACACTACCCCAACGCTCAGAATACTTTCCTTTTGTGTTGTGGCTCGGTGTTTCCTGCCGATGAATGCGTCTGGAGTGTGGGCAGTTAAGGTACGATTTCAACAAGCTCCAAGTGGACCCTTGGCATCAGCGCTCTTTGTAAAGTCCTAATGACAAATGAACACTTAGTCCGTGGCCTCCCGGGGCTGGACTTCGGAGGAGACCTCACCGCTGAGAAGCCTGATTTACTTTCTTACTTACATCCCCCACGCACTCGCAAATGTATAACTTTGCACTGTCAATCAAAAGCCGGCAATTAGACTTTTTAAACATGAGAAATCGTGCTTCATTTAAGACTATTATTTGTGGCTTGTCTATTCCAAATTGTGAAGAAGGGTGTAAAACGCAGTGAAGAGGAAGAGACAATTAAGCGGGACTAATGACTCGGATTGGGTCCTGTTTTTTTTATAATGAGCGGTGATACGACAAACAAAGAGCTGAAAGTAATTGAAATTCATACTCAGGGGGTCGAGTTATTAAGACATTGATATTGGGAAAGTTATTGTAAAAAGTGGATTTGTTAACTAGAAGGCTCATTTGTAGTCTTTTTGAGTATGCAAATAGATGAGTTGTTCAAATGTACAAAGGTTGGTGGTTCAATACCCACTGTGTTCATACTGCCATTGGGCAAGACACATCCACCCGCCATGTTTATAGATGAATGTGGTTGGTGTGTTTGGTAGTGGTCGAACCTGCAGGTATGTCTTGAGGCAAATAACCCACTGATCCCAAAAGTCAAAAGCTGTAGTGTCAGGCATAAAAGAATGAAATTATTACCCAGGACCATGCATCTAGCATTATAAAACTCAATAACAAAAATAAAGTCCGCCCTAAAGTTGCATCTCTGGACGGTCCTAAATAATTGTGGCAAATTCTTGAAATTCCATACATTATCTTTAACAAAACATTACAAATGAAATGTGATGTTCTGTTTTAGCCCTGATTAGCTGATCTCTGGTCAACACATAAACATAGCCCAGATGTCTTAATAAAACACTATTAATTGGTCCTAATTGGCTTGTCCCGTGCTGAGCATACAGAGAGGTATTGTGTGTGGAGTGGAGGGGGTGACGGATGGTTCAGCCCGGGACAGGTGACCACCGGCCGGACCCCAGACTCTAAAGACTTAATAAGGACCTGTCGCAGGTTTCCGGGACATAGTCCAGACCTCTGAGGGCCTCCGACAGTACAGGGAGGCCTCCATTTATCAATCCCACCATTGGGAGGGATCCAGGCCGGGACAGCCACATGTGCAGGATTAGGTCCATGAAGGAACACACAGGCCCAGATTACACAAATCAACCTGAGAGAGTTAGATTACAGCAGACTGAAGCTGGTTCAATGAGTGGATCACCTCAATGTCAGTGTCAATTCAACACAGACTCCATTCACTCAGAGCTATCAAGGTTTTACATCTGTCAGCTATAATAACATAGTATTATATACAAGACAGACTTGACCGTTAACAAATGTTGCAAAAAACATGATTTATAATCAGACAATCCTCAATAAGAGCTCACGCATTAGATCCTAGTTGTATCCTCCATGTTCTCATATACAACTATGTATGATGTGTGATATGTATATGTATGTATGATCATTAACAGCATGTATTTTAGCTCTTTAAATCAAGCTTGTGTCTAAACCATATATACTATATGTCCTCTGTACAGTGGTGTGGTCTAAAGCCTGTGAGCATGAGTGCTGGTGCAGAATAATACAAGCTGCAGACTGAAGAGGTGACTGTCAATGTGTGAGGCTGGTGCATATGACAGAAGCTCTGACAGGTGTCAGCGCAGGGCTCAGAGCCCCCGCTGAGAACACACATTACACACATCACACACACACACACACACACACACACACTAAGAGACACACACAGATGAAGACAGACGAAGACAGACACTTACATACAGACGTTTACAGACAGATAGGGGCAGAGGTGTGTCTGACAGACTGTCAGAGCAGACCTGAACACAGCTGAGGAGAGACATGGATACAACACTACAATCACACTTTATTTTGTCCATCCACTCTTTCTTATCTCAAAGGGTGTGCACAGACAACCTTCAGAAGGAACTCATTTATCTATGCATTTGTATGTATAATGTATATACTCTTCACTAGATGGATTCCAGTGAAACTCATTTACTGGGAGGGCAGGGGCAAAGCCTAGAAACATTTCTCTGAAGGATATTATATCCATCCAATCTATAAGCCATAAGGTGGAATTCTGGGTGAGTTGAAAGTTCAAGGCATTGATTTGTTCACCATTCTCACCCAGAAGCCATCTTTGTGTTTAGATGAAGTATGACGTTTTCATCTCTACAGCTGGCTTCACGTGGAAGGTGAACCAGTTCCTTACAGAATGTCTGGGGCAACCTCAAAGCCTGAGCAGCAAATTCCCATTCCCAAATTCATTAGCAGCTATGGGTTCCTGGTGACCTATAGCAGGGAGATACTACAATAGCTGGAATCAAGTGACCCAAGGCTGGCCAAGGGCGTCTCAAGTTGGCGTTGAAGTTTTGGCATGTCTGAAGCAGAAAACAGCAGCAGTTGGCATGAGCACTGACTGGATAAAACAAAGTGAAAGTGTCCCATGGGTGAGGTAGATTTTGTACCTTCAGGCTGGACACTTTATTGAGGGATTTGATTAGAAAAAGTCAGGTACTGCTGAGTCCTCATTCACAAAGCTCTATTGTGGCAGATCTTGGGAGAATCACAGTACAATACATGCACTTGAACAGCTCTGTGCACACGGCTCAGCTTACTATACAGGCCTCGATGGGAAAGAAACACACTGCAATTATGATATCACAATTAAATCATGATGCTATTAGTCCAAGAGGCATTCTAGAGCAGGATCCCAGGCGGCCACAAAACACCACTTATTCTATGAATGTATACTTGTATTGTCACTCAATTTCATTACATTATTCATATTTATTTCATTTGCTATACAGAATGGAGTTGGATGAGCTCCCATAGTGCAGGTATGTGAGCACCCGTGTTTGTTTACACATGTAAGTGTTAATTAAGGTGTTTCTGTTCATTCTGTTATCGCCTACAGCCCTTAGTTAGGATTTAGATAAGATATAGGCCATGGATAATTTCCTGAATAGGTATTGTCTTTAATGATTTTTTTTAACCTTTTAGACACATCTGGAGTTCACAATCTCTTCCAGGGGGCATCCACATTGTTGTTCCAGCTGATTTGAGGACTTTCTGCTGTAGTTTTTTGACAGCAGTAGAGCACTCAGTTGCTCATGTAGGCTCTGGCAACCTGCCACCAAAAAATAAATGACAAAATACAGAGCCCCAAATATATCTTGACTTCAAGCTGTTTATCTCACTTTTTGATAGATTTGACTTTCTCTCTGCTGCAAAAAAGTGTCTTTCCTCCCGCTGGTCATGCCCACTTCACTACGACAGCCAGTGCAAAACAAACAATGAGTATTATTAGAAAGTAGTAGCTAGATGAGGTTTTGAGCTCCTTAGAAGGTCAGTGCCTCGACATACAGGATACACACAGTTGCCCATTAAGTTGGCCTTTTTTTTCAAACACTTTCCTCTTTTTATTCCTATTCATTCATCAGTATTCACATGATTCCTTCCTTATTATTATTGACCTGCTCATCAGAGTTTACAGGAAGTAGCCCAGGAACTGAAGAGTGAAGCTTGTGGACAGTATACCACGACGTCCTGAGGCATTGATCCGTGTCAGGGGCGGCCATACTCCATATTAGTGACATATGAGCAAGTCATATTGGACATTCTTTTGCATGGACATGAGTTTTCTGTTTAACTGACCAAAGTGGAAGAATTTAAACAAATCCATTAATATTTATAATTCAGTTTGGTCTGATACACATTTGACAGTTTCAGTTTGGTCTCATTTTCTCTGTGATATGTTTGGAGGAGACTGATCAATAACGTTTTGAAAAGATATGCACTTAACTAGCAAGAATAAATCACATTCACGAGAAGAGGTAAAAAAAATAATAATCCAACTTTATGGGCAACAGTGTACATTCCCAGATATGATTTTGACATGGAAATCCAATCAACTTAACTATAGTGGCCCTTTAATTACTTGTATTGCAATATCTCACTTGTGAATAACTGACATAATTCATAACTCTTTTATTTACACCAGCGAATAGAAGTACATATAATTGACTGTGCACCACTGCCAAAAAAGCCCATCTCTACTGTTCCACAGAGCACAGCTTAAGCTAATGACTTGGTGTCAGCGTGAGGATAGACTTTGTGATAATGGTACTTGGGTGAAGAGTGCTTTCCACAGAGGGGTTCGACCTGTGTGAGTGTGGTGAGAGCTGTTCACCGCTCCACCGGGCCACGCCATTGGACCGCAGGCTGCACACACGGCACTATTAGCACACATTACTGAAGATAAATTAGCATGTAATTTCATCATTTTATTAAATTATATTTTTAGGGGTCTCCACACATAGTAAGGGTGTAATGCTGGTTTAAATAGTTTTAGATGGAGGTTTCTCTCACAGATTTATGCAAAGTTAGACTGGATTTAACTGTCCTTAGTGCAGGAAGGGAAAATAAACTTTATTGAAAAAGAACAAGTGGAGGAGTTTAAGTATCTTGGGGTCTTGTTCACGAGTGAGGGAAGGATGGAGCGTGAGATTGACAGGCGGATCGGTGCAGCCTCTGCAGTGATGCGGTCGTTGTACCGGTCTGTCG
>JAVQKC010128995.1:0-12650 GCA_036025475.1 Philypnodon macrostomus
TGTTCAAACGTTAATGGTGTATTCACAATAACTCTCAACATTGTTCAAACGTTAATGGTGTATTCACAATAACTCTCAACACTGTTCAAACGTTAATGGTGTATTCACAGTAACTTTCAACCTTGTTCAGTTGTAACACTAATAATAATACACTAATAATAATACACTACTAATATTACGGTGAAGCATAGTACCGGTATGTATTACTCCGCGACGCTCCTGACTCCCGGGGCTTTGTAGTTTACTGAAGTCGTACCAAAACATTTTGACGGAGCGCCTTGAGCGCCGTGTGACACAAATTCGCTTGGAGGTCAGTAACACAACCAGAATTAATCCATATATAAGGCGCTCCAGATTATAAGGCGCACTGTTGGTTTTTGAGAAAATTAAAGGCTTTTAAGTGCGCCTTATAGTGCGGAAAATACGGTAATCCAATTGCCGACTCAGATTTAAACTGATTTTCTGTGTATGTTTTTCAGGAACTGGAGGAGAATTACCATAGGGCCTACTCAGAAGCACTGGCCGCTTTCGGGAACGGAGCCTTGTTTATCGAGAAGTTTATTGAAAAACCGAGACACATTGAAGTTCAGATTCTCGGTAAGGGCACTATTTTTACTTTTGACTTTTTAACTATGTGCATGTTCTTTGCTGTTGTTGCTGTGATCGAAGTTGGCTCATTAAAAAAACATAGTCCTAGCAGTCTGCAGAGGTGCCTAGGAGAGAATAGAGACAAATGGACTGTAGTAAATGAGAACTATAGGTCAGTAAAGAGACCCAGACACTATTTTGACTCATTATCAAATGTCATTTTTAAGTCTGTCTACAGTCTAAAATAAATATCTTCACTTGGTTTACCTCCACAAACCTGATCTCAACATCACTGAGTCTGGGATTAGCATGAAGAGACGGAAACATGTGAGCAGCCTACCACCACTGATGAAATGGAGGGAAGAAGCTGAGCATATTAGATGCCAAAGTGTTCTTACATGACTGCATTTATTTTGTAACATTCCAGAAGCCATTTTTTATTTTTTTTAATCAGCTCACTCGGTTCTTGCTCCTCTGTAAGCCACATATGGTTGTGTAGCTGGGGAGGAGGTGCCAGAAACAAATGCATATGTGTTTCAACCAGAAGTGATAAAGCTCTTTTAGATAATTGTAAATTTTTCTAGATAATTATTACAAAATACCTCAAAAATTATAATAAATAATAAAATTATTAATAAATCATAATTAATAATGAAATCATTCATAAATAAAAATCATAATAATAATAAAATCAATTTAAATTTCATTCACACTCCACAAATAAATATATGACATTGCTCCTCCCGGTGTTATTTACTCACTTACATATCTGTTTTTTTCTTTAGGAGATAAATATGGTAATGTCCTTCACCTTTACGAAAGAGACTGCTCCATCCAGCGCAGACATCAGAAGGTGAGGTCCTCATTTATTATTCTTTGTGCTTATCGTTTGATGCTTGTATATCTCTCGAATCACCACCAACACTATATTTCTGCTGCATTATGTTAATTAGCCCAAGCTGGCGGCAAAGGTCGTAGGAAAGACTACACCTCGGAGCAGTCCCTTATTCTCCAACGACAGTGCCTTTTCATTTTCTGTTAAAAGAGCAATTAAGCAGCATTAATAAATAAGGGGATTATAGCTCAGACGATAAGACCTGTGATAGCCATGACTGCCATAGATATCCGGTACAGCTGGGAGTAAGAGGATTAGCGTGAATGGAGTCCCGAGCTATGGCACCACGCCGTGTTAGCCAAATTACCTTAAAGGGACCATACTATGCCCTATTCCCCAAGCTTTTTGAGTTCATTAATTTCACCTTTTAATTCTTATTCTTTTTGGGAGCTGTTGCGTTCTTTCTGCTGGAAAAGAGCTCATTTGCGGTGCTTGTCTTTTTTAAGGCTCTCTTTCCCCCTGCTGGCCTCAATACAAACAATGGAAAGCTGTAGCAAGGTGGGGTTTCTTCACCTTTCCATGTAGAATGGTGAAACCATGCATTTTCAGTTTGTGAGATGGTTAGCTCCTCAGCATATGGGATTACTCAGTTTAATGCGTCAATGAAACGAATTGCAACTCTGTATGTTTTTGACTGATCAATAGCAGATGTCTATTTTACTTTTTTGCTGTTTAAACTTGCCATGTAATCCTCCACTAATGTAAGAAAATAGTTTTATCAAAGAATCTGATTCATGAAATTACTCAGCCAAGCACTTTTCAATCTTGTTCTTTCACCATTTTTAATCAAATTACAGTTTGTAATCATGTCAGCCAGTGTTGGTGTCAGTGCGGCTCCTTTTATGCACACAAACTTAATCTGCCTTCGCCCTTAATCTAAGATCTGTTTGAATCGGAGAACTGAGGAGAGGGCCCCGCTCAAATAGATGTGGGATTTGGGGAGTCAACATTTCGAGCTGTTTTTGTACTTTTTGCTTACTCAGTTTTTTTTTTTATTATTTTGGGTTAAGGTTTGTTGAGACATGAGTTTTTGTAGTTGTAGTGGAACTTCGCACAGGATTGGATTACATACTCTTCCTGTCCTTGTTTAGTCCTGTTTTAGACTTGGTTAGGTCTTGGTTTAGTTCTGGTTTAGACCTCATTTATCATCCTCGTTTAGACCTGATTTAGTTTTTGTTTATACCTAGTACAGTCTTGAGCTGATTCATCCCTGATTTAGACCCAGTTTAGTCCTGGATTTTGTTTAGATTAAGTTCAGATTTACACCTGATTTAGTCTAGGTTCAGACTTGATTTGATCCTGGTTTAGTCCTGCCATTTTTCTATGATGTTAGTTATGCTAGTCTATGAGGTGGCTTGCAGAAATGGATGTGGGAAGTTAATTCAACTTCTCTGGCATATTTTGAATGGTTTGAAAAAACTAAAAAGTCATTTCCCAACATGGTGTGAACCCCACTCAAATCAACGAGAGGCCCATACAAATCAAAGACAGTAAATGACCATAATCAAGACAAGATCAAAATAATGCTGCTATTTTTGTATAGATTTAGAAGCAGGGCTGTACACAGAATTGTAGAAATACTGATGTTCAAAAATGAGTGTCAGGTTTTAGTTTTGCTCTGTGTTAGTCCTGGTCTACACTGGATTTAGCCTTACAGCTTGGTGAGTTTGACTTTTCAATCTTCTAAAATACAGCCTCTTCTGTCTAGGCAGTGGCTCTTACAATATGACCTCAGTGCTGCCATACAGTTATAACATTAAGCTTAGTTTCTGACTTGAAACTTCTACAGTGTCACAAACTTCAAAATCAAATTATTTCATGCGGTTCATTTCATTTTATAATGCTGCTGTTGTTTGTGATCTTGATGGCTTTTCTAAGTGAAATTGTATTGTTTTGCAGGTTGTGGAGATTGCCCCGGCGTTTCAGCTGGACCCTCATCTGAGAGCTCGCCTTCACACGGACGCTGTCAACCTCGCCAAGCTGGTAAATGTGTTTTTTGTTTTGCCAAGATTACCTACAAAGCTCCTTGATCATATATTATGTCGATATTGACTGACTTCATTAGACTGTTTTTAATATAGCTGTCACTGTGTTGTCTGTCTGAGCTGATGTGAGCATAATCGGTTTGTTGTGTTATAAAAGGTCAAATCTTTTTTTCTGAGCTATTCCACATTAAAATGATCTGTCTTCTAGTGGGAAGTTGCATATTGATTTGGCATTTGTCCAGGCTTGTGGCTGGCTCAAAGAGTTTGGGATTTCTGTTGGCTGAATATTTGTATAAAAGTTGAAATATAGTTGAATTTGATGTTACTAAATTAATATGAGGAGAAACTTCTGTTTCTGTATTTACGAAGTCTGAGCATCTTCTCGTCTCTATTAATTTCCCTGTTTGTTATTGGTTAGCCAAAACAACTGGACTCTCCCCAGGAATGTTAATGTGCTCTGTCTACCTGTGTTAGCAACAAACAAAATGCAAACGCTATTTGCAGATTGTTGGAAACAGGATGTCAACAATCTGAGGGTAAACTGCGCTTTTAGAAATGACTATTTGAACAGATTTGGAGGGCACTGTTTGTTGATTACTGTCAAACTGGCAAAAATAAATGTTACATGGCTTTTTTCGACCACAGGGAACAATTGTGGGCCCAATTTAGACCTGGTTTGGTGGCTGTTTAGTCTTTGTTTAGTCCCGGTTTAAACCTAATGTAGTCCTTGTTTGGTCCTGGTTCAGACCTAATTTAGTTCAGGTTTGGACCTGATTTAGCTCTATTTTGTCCTTGTTTAACCCCAATTTATTCCTGGTATAGTCCTGGTATTATTATTACTTTTTATCCTATTCCTACGATTTTAGAGTCATTTCTGGTTATAAAAATACAGTATTGCTTTGGCATTTTCAGAACATAGGGAGTAGTTCTCTGGTTCGTGTAAAGTTTCTTGTGAAGGCAGGTCTTAAAGTCAAGCCTCATCTCTCCAGGGACCTCTGAAGTAATGGCCTTTTCAGGTAATGGCCCAGGTGAGCGATGGATAGAACCATAGAAGCAAGGATGAAGAGCTATAGGAATTACCTTGATGATGCTAAGAAATCTGTGCATTGCTTAAATAATGACCTTGTTCTAAAGTCACTTGTATTGTAGCATGGCACATCTCAACAATCAACACAATATTGGATTATAGACCCTTTCAAAGTTTGTAAACAGAATGTTCTAAATTCCAGAATGAAAAACCATAATACATTTTCAATGGAGAAATTAGCATTAGTCACAAAATATTGCAAATTAAGATGGTTTTGACAAATGACAACCCCTTTGCCACATGTAGGTGATGTCAGAGCCTGGTTAGGAAACATTAGTGAAAGTATCTCACTGGTATATTTATTTATTGTACCGATTAGCATACAGTTAGCATTTTGGCTGGAGGCAAAATATTTGAGTTTTAGGTTTTACTGGACAAGTCCTCACAGAAATGTTGAAGACCAGAATTGTTTTTTCATTGTATGCTCATAATTATTATCCCTCACCACAAATCATGCTTTTTGTAAAGTTAACTCACTTTTTCTCCAGTCGCCTCCATTCTGGAATTTTGAACATTCCACATGACAAACATTTTAAAGGGTCTGTTAGACTTGATTTAAACCCGGTTCCTGGTTTCCTGGGGTGAAACAATGAATCGGATTAATTGATTATTGAATATTGAAAACATGCTCTTTCCAGAAGTCCTCCGGTGGCATAGTTTTAGCTTCACCTGGTTAAAATTGTGTAAAAAATGATGCACTATTCGCTATCCAACAATTAATCGATTATTGGGAAGAATAGTCAACAGATTAATTGCAACATGGCATGCAGATATAAGCACAGCTCAACAGTACATCACATGTGCAACTGTTGTTAAGAACTCCAAGGACATGTTTTTGTTTACACTCTTTAGACTGTGTGTGAAGAGCTTGGCAGCAATTAACAAGTTTTCTTCAATTAATCAAGAGATCAGAATGCACTGAGATTACTGTAGGCAAAACACTGGCTGCTGTTGTAAGTCTGAAGTTTTTTCTGATCAAGGCTGAATATGTCCTTGTTTAAAAGTAATGAAGCTGGTGACATTAAACATGATTATAAAAGCAAAAACATACAAAGAGGTTGTATTATTTTATTTCTAATTAGAATACAAATGCTTCAGATAATTACGCGATTCACCATAACTATACTGAATGTTGCAATAAACAAAATGAACCAGGACTAAGTCAACAATAAACCAACCGATTTTTAAGTTGTAAGTCCACTTTTTTGATATGGTGATGGAGGCGTACAAAAGGCGGATTTTCCAGGGTCTAGATAACAATGCATTTGCTATGTGCAGTCTAATAGACCCTTTGAAATGTTTGTCATGCGGAATGTTCAATATTCCGGAATGGAGGCGACTGGAGCAAAAGTGAGTTGACTTTACAAAAACAGTTGTGTTTGTGTTGATTGATAGAATAATTCTGAACATACAATGAAAAAACTATTGTTCGTCTTTAATATTTGTGTAACTGTTACTAATGTGTACATTAAATAAACATACAATGTGAGGTACAGTCGCTAATGTTTCCTAACCAGGCTCTGACATCACCTACATGTAGCAGAGTCATTTGTCAAAACTATCTTCATTTGTGATATTTTGTAACTAATTCTATTTTTTTCCATTAAAAATGTATTACCAGTTGCCTCCATTTCAGAATTTAGAACTTTCTGTTTGCAAACATTGAACTTGGTCTATAGTGTAGCCATAAGCCTCACACGTTTGCATCAGCAATAGACACATTAAACCTGCAGCTTTCCCACATTATCACCAGGGGTCTCACTTCCTCCGACTCAGACTGAGTCCATGTTGCAGTGTCTCCCACCTCTCAGTCATCTTGTCTATGGTTTGTGCCATTACATTTCTCTTGTGTCTGCCCCCTCTTTTGCTGATTTAGATTTGATTTAGTCCCGATTTCAACCTCATTTTATGCTAGTTTAGTCCTTGATTGATTACTAATTGTTTCTGGTTTAGTTCTAGTTTAGACTTAATACCTAGCTCAATTATCATTTTGTTATGTTTTGGTTTTGTCCTGGTTTAGACCTGATTTAGATTCCATATTGTTCTGGTTTAGACCATTTTAAGGCCAGGTTTATATCTGATTTAGTCCTGAGTTAATACCTGTTTTGGGTTTAGACCTGGGTTAGACCTGGTTTAGTCCCTGTTGAGACCTGATTTTGTGCTAGTTTAGTGTTGAGTGGTCCTGGTGTAGCCCTGGTTTAGTCCTGTTTATTATTGCTTTTCACTTTGTCTGTCCTCACAGTGAAGGCTTCCACTTCTGAGTCTGTCTCTGCAGGTATTGAAGCAGGTCCCTTAGCAACTGAGAGGCTGAACTTTGGTCTTTTAGTTTTAGTTTTATTAATGTGTGTTGCTATGCGTTTGTCTCCCTCACAGACACTCTATTGGGACATTCATTTTAATGTGCAGTCTTATAGAATATAAATGGGAGGCCACATTTAAAGCTAGTTTAGTCCTTTGTTTAACACTGGTTTAGAGCTGGTTTAGTCTTGGTTTAGAGTTAGTTAATACCTGGTTTAGTTTTTATTTAGTTGCGGTTTGGTCCTGGTTTAGACCTGCTTTAGTTCAGGTATTAGACCCTGTTTAGACCTGGTGATTTAGGACTGGTTTAGATCCAGTTTAGTCCCTGACTAGTCATGATTTAAGTGCCAGTTTTGCCTTGGTTTTGTCCTTATTAAAATAGATTATTGCTGGGCTAGTCCTGATTTATCTTTATTTATTACTTAGAAAGCCAAATATAGTCCTCATTGGCACTTTGTATGATAATTTTGATCTGTTTGTCCTCATTGAGCCCACTGGAATGCATTTGTAAGCTGCATTTCTCCACACACTGCACAGGTTATATCAAGTGACCACTCTGCTGCTGTTTGCTATTCTGGGAAGTAGCATTTCGAATCCAATTCCGAGTCTTTGCGGCGAAAGGAAGGTCTGTCTCATTTTAATGGTCCACAGCAATTTCTGCTTTAATTAGAACCTTTTCATTTTCATCAGCAGCATTATTGGAATGTAATTGCATAGTGTTTGAGGCATTATGTTGCTATTGTGTCCTATGCTTGTGTGTGTAGGACTGGCTTGGACAACACAATTACAATGGCTCAAACTCCTACTGACTGAAACCTGACCTGCATATTTTCACTATTCCTTACTAGATATATCTACCATCACTGGCCACTTTATTAGGTGGACCATGTGCCCAATAAAGTGGCCCAGTGTGGTCTTCTGCTGCTATAGTGTTAATGTGCATTTTGAGATACACTAGTCTCATACACTAGGTTGTAATTAGGGTTATTTGAGTCGCTTTTTTATTATATCTGGCATCAGCAAGGCAATTTCTCACACAGAAAAGACACTCACTGGATATTGTCTCATTTTTGGGACCATTCTCTTTAAAATGTTTGTGCAGAGAAATCCCAATCGATGCTGAGTCACAACCATGTTTATTATTCGATGCTTGCTTGAACTTGGTAATGCTTTTCTGGAACATGTCTGTATGGCTAAATGCCTTGATTATCGATTAATCGTAATCAGTCGTGAGACATTAATATTAATAACGCATTAGAATTCTATCTGTTCAAGATTAACAGCTCTTTGCATCACTCCATTTGAACTGTACTGAACACTTGGTTTGTGGATCGCACAGTGAGCTGTAGAAAGAAAAGATGCACCAATCAGGCAAAACATTATGACCACTGACGGGTAATATAGATTGATTTTCCTGTTCCTGTTCCTGAGTGGGATATATGAGGTAGCAAGTGAACATTTTGTCCTGAAAGTTGATCAGGGTTTTCAGTGGTCAATGTCTGTCACAAGGGAGGGAACCAAGGTGGTCCAACATACTGTAGCTGAAGATGTTAATTGTAGTTCTGAGGTCAAAATACATCTTTCTATCAGTTTGGGGCTGCCTGATTGGTGTATTATCACATGGGGAGAACTAGCAACATTACAGCTGACTGGCCCACTGTGTCATAAACAAGTCTGTATAGTTTGTATTGTTTCAAATGTCAGCTACAGTTACCAGCAGCTCACACTTGTTATTTCATGCTTTTATCTCATCATAATGGCACTGCTGTTATGTCCCCTTAATCTCTGCTTCCAGTGACTCACAAATCCTCCATTATCACCTCCATCTGAGTTTTACAGACAAACTCGGACATCTTTGAACGCACCACAGGGTCTAAAGCATTTCCTGGTAAATGATAAGGGTCTAGCTGCATCCGATGGGGGAACACATGATCTCCACCTGAATCTACAGGAACATTCTCTCTGAGCTTTGTCCAGCTTCACTGTTTAACCATTGACAGTTAAATTCTCTTGAAATAACTAGCTAACTGACAAAAATGTATACTCATTTATTTGGGAAGGCCCACTTCTCCCAAGCTATGAAACAGTGGGACCGGCCTTCCCTCCCTGAAGCCAATTTGAAGCATTCAAGGCTATGATGTTTGTTATTATTCTTAACCATAGCCAAATACGGCTGCAATACCAAACTTAATGATATATAATTTACCAGAAATTTAGGCCAAAAAAGTGGTCCAGCGAGCCAAATCAGTGCATTAAATACACAAGTTAGCAATTGTTGGCTCCCTCTTACGCCCCAAATATACACCAGGGTTTCCATGGCAACATTCTTGACATTGAGGGGAATAAGATAATAATGTCAGATATTGCTATCTGTGCGTCTTGTAGAATAGAAGTAGGATAAAAGGAAGATGGCACATTTAGTCCTGGTTTTGACCTGGTTTAGTTTAGTCCTGGTTTAGGCTAGTCCTGGTTTAGGCCTGGTTTACTTTAGTCCTGGTTTAGGCCTGGTTTAGTTTAGTCCTGGTTTAGGCCTGGTTTAGTTTAGTCCTGGTTTAGTCTTGGTTTAGACCTGGTTTAGTTTAGTCTTGGTTTAGGCATGATTTAGTTTAGTCCTGGTTTAGGCCTGGTTTAGTTTAGTCCTGGTTTAGACCTGGTTTAGTTTAGGCCTGGTTTAGTTTAGTCATGGTTTAGTTTAGTCCTGGTTTAGGGCTAGTTTAGTTTAGGCCTGGTTTAGTTTAGTCCTGGTTTAGGCCTGGTTTAGTTTAGTCCTGGCTTAGACCTGGTTTAGTTTAGCCTTGGTTTAGGCCTGGTTTAGTTTAGTCCTGTTTTAGTCCTGGTTTAGTTTAGTCCTGGTTTAGGCCTGGTTTAGTTTAGTCCTGGTTTAGGGCTAGTTTAGTTTAGGCCTGGTTTATTTAAGTCCTGGTTTAGGGCTAGTTTAGTTTAGGCCTGGTTTAGTTTAGTCCTGGTTTAGACTTTATTTAGCCGTCTTTTTTAATTGCTAGATTTATCTTGGATTAGACCTTGTTTAGTCCCGGTTCAGTCCTAATTTAGACCTGGTTTAGTTCTGCAGCTGCTTTAGTTCTGGTTTAGGCCTAGTTTAGACCCCACTCTACACAGTCTGAATGCAAACTTAGTAAAGCGAGTATTGTCTTTGCTTAGACCTGCTTTAGATCCCATTTAGACCTGGTTTAGTCCTGGTCCTAGTCATTCCTAGGTTGGTCTAGATTGTGGTAAACCCTGATTTAGGCTATTTTTAATTCAATATAAAATGGTACCAAAAATCTAAATTTACTACAGGAAGTGACTTGGTTTAGAGACCGTAGATTTTAGCTCAGCATATCAAGCTGAATATTGGCAGATCTTGTCATTTCAGTTGCTATGTGCTATCTGTGACTCAAGCTGCTGGTTTGATGTAGTCAGTTGGAAATGGTTTGTGTGTGTTTTCCTGTGATTGTCTGGCGGCCCTGTTTTTTTTTTTTTGTTGCCTTTTGTCTGTGTTTTGTGGGAGGAGGAGTATGGCTGACATTCAACATATGCACTATTGGAGCCAGCCTTGATTAGTTTTAATGAATGTAGCATCTCTTTATAGCAGTGTGAGCCTTTTCTAATCACAGTGATTGGCCTGCTGCTGATTGAGCACTTCATTGCCAGTCCATTCATGCATGGACTATCATGTAATAATTTAGCTTTTAATTATCCTTCATTTCTGCTTAGTGCTTTTTAGGCTAATGTTAGGTGACACACGTGACCCCAAAAAGTTTTACATTTTGATTTGCTGATGATGAGAGTACTATGGCCCATACCATCCATCCATCCATCCATCTTCTTCTGCTTATCCGGGGCCGGGTCGCGGAGGCAGCAGTCTAAGCAGGGACGCCCAGACTTCCCTCTCCCCAGACACTTCATCCAGCTCTTCCGGAGGAATTCCGAGGCGTTCCCAGGCCAGCCGAGAGACATAGTCCCTCCAGCGTGTCCTGGGTCTTCCCCAGGCCTCCTTTCTGTCGGACCTGCCTGAAACACCTCAGCTGACTCCTCTCGATGTGGAGGAGCAGCAGCTCTACTCCGAGCTCCTCCCGAGTGACCGAGCTCCTCACCCTATCTCTAAGGGTCGGAGAAAACTCATTTCGTACATAAAAACACACATGAGCAAATACATAGTTGGTCTGCATGAAGAGTCCTTTTGTTGAACAGCTGGGCACCACATCAACACGGAAGACACGCGTACACTAGTATGATTTGACAGGCGACAGTTCGTTTGTATGCACAGTTCGTTTATGTCAATTCCCTGTGCAATGTGTGTGTATTGTGGACTGCGCCGGCTGCAGATCTCCCGAGGCGCCCCATGTCAGAGTCCACTTGTGAGTCGGGAATATTGGATGAAGTCGTTTATTCTAATCAGAACAACATCTTTACACACGTCGCACATGTGACAGCGACAGCGTGGGCCAGATGCACAAACATTGGTAAACATGAAATGCTAATTCATCTCTGCAGAGCCTTTGAGAGACAGACTGAAAACATGTGGAAGTGAGGGCACCGAAAACATGCCCCGCTTGACACAGGGACGAAGATCGGCCGTCCACAGGGCTACACCAGTGAGCTCCAGCAGACGCCCGCCCGCCTGGGAGCTGACCACAGACATCACGGCTGGGACGCTTGGAACATGTAAGGGGCCACTCCAAAGCACTAAATGGTAAAAGCCGTATGAACTAGTGGGTCGTGATCGTCGACCTTGTGCGATGGAACTCGTTTCTTAAGTAACCGTCGGGAACTGCACATTCACTGCAAAAAGGAATAGCTAGATTCAATAGCTCAAATTCAGGCTTTCCTTTCCAGAAACAGCAGTCTGTTCGTTATGTGGGTCTGTGGAGGATCTTCAGTTCAATTTCAACTTTCCAAACTCTGATGTAGAAGTCCCACATCTGAACCCAAATACTCCGACCATATCGATAAGAGCACCTGAAGCCCAGGCTGTGAGGGGCCTAGAGAAGAGAGCAGTCAATAATCATTTCAAATGCTTTATTAACACGTGTGAAGGTCTATCTAGTCTAGAAAAGTGCATACATGTGTGAACATTCTCCGAACTGTGAAGCAGTTACTTTGGGGGACATGAGACATTCTCTTCTCTGTGCAAGGCCAGGTTATGAACGCCACGATACAACAGTGGGAATAATGAATGAGATTCTTAATCAAAGAAGGTCCCTGCACAATGTCTCATTCAGACTCTCGTGTGTTCATTATTCTGAACGACCACAAAGTGTGTACATGAATCTGTCTCCATGAATCTGTCTCCGTGAATCTGTCTCCGTGAATCTGTCTCCATGAATCTGTCTCCGTGAATCTGTCTCCGTGAATCTGTCTCCGTGAATCTGTCTCCGTGAATCTGTGGGTAATGCAGTTAAACATGGACTCATGTCCCACATAAACACACATCATGTCCCACTTAAACACACATCATGTCCCACTTAAACACACGTCATGTCCCACATAAACATACATCATGTCCCACTTAAACACACATCATGTCCCACTTAAACACACATCATGTCCCACTTAAACACACATCATGTCCCACTTAAATACACGTCATGTCCCACTTAAACACACGTCATGTCCCACTTAAACACACGTCATGTCCCACTTAAACACACGTCATGTCCCACTTAAACACACATCATGTCCCACTTAAACACACGTCATGTCCCATTTAAACACACATCATGTCCCACTTAAACACACATCATGTCCCACTTAAACACACGTCATGTCCCATTTAAACACACGTCATGTCCCACTT
>JAVQKC010129012.1:0-25044 GCA_036025475.1 Philypnodon macrostomus
AGAATAATTAGGGCAGAGAAGCCATGGTTTAATGAATAGATTAGTGTTAAGTCACATGACAAGGTTGGGAGGTCAATGGTGATCAACAGGTTATCTCTAGACCCACATGTGTCTAGATGGTTGAGGTTGACTTTTGAGTGTGGAGGAGCATATATTTTATGACTGTGCACCATAGGATGCTTATTCCTTTCTGTAGGTATTGGTAGGGTTTAGTCAGATAATGGAGCCACAAACAGCACGCGCAACAAGACTTGTTGTCTTCAAGGCTTCTATAATATCTTCATTGAGTGTGACATATCATTTAACTATGTATTATTATTTTCCTTTTCACAACCCGGAAACCTGGCACTTCTGCTACAATCACAATCCATTTATTTCATTTATTTCTTTATTACATAAAGGGACAGTGCATATTAATAAACATTTCAGTCAATATGCCAGAGTTAGCCAGAAGGCTATTTTTCATCTGCAGTCTCTAGACAGATGTTAAAAGTCACCCTAAAAAACAACAGTAAAAACAACAGTAAAAACAACAGTAAAATGACATATTTAGAGGACAATATTACAATACAGTACATTTAGTAAGTAACATTTAGGCTAAAAGTACATTAGCGACAACCAGCCCAACAATCAGACAAGCAGGTACATTAACGACAGAACAGACCAACAGTCAGACAAACAACAGACAAATACATGGACACATACACACACAAAAAAATTATATTGTTTTACATTCATTGATATTGTTTTACATTCATTGATATACCATAAAGCTTACAGTTTGGTCTCAGTCAAAAGTCATATCAGTTGAAAAGCAGAGTTCAGTCAGGTACATTGTTTAACAGCGTAGACCTGGAGTGCACTGTGAAAGCAGTACATCTGTCAAAACGCTGTTGTACATGGATAATACAAATACATAACTTACATAATCTTATCACCTATTCTTTATTTGCTTTATGTGTCCTTAATGCATTTCTAATTTGATGTTGCCAGTCTAACCTAATTGCATGTATCATGTAAAGCCCATTTGCTCTACATTATGTGAACACACTATAGCCAGATAAAACTGTGGACCTGATATCCCATTCTCAGTATAACCCCAGCTTCAGTCTGTGTCAAGTCCTTGTCTTCAGTTTTTCGGGAGGTGAGGGGTCGTGCTGTACAGCTCTAAGGGAAACTGTGGAAAATCCCATCTTGGGCCTGTCATATGTATTTCCCTGCCAGTGAGGTCATACTGTCTCCCAAACCACAAGCCCCGGGACTCAGGCCTGAAAACTGATGGCTATGACTGGGGCAATCACTAGGGGGCAGCGTTGAGCCAGAGTTTGGGCTTAGGAAAACCCAGTGTCGGAATAGGGGTAAATTTGGGAACACTATGGTAAAGTTTAAGGTTTATTTGACATTTGGGTAACATTTGTGGGATAAAATGTGATAGCACAGCAAGGGTGGACTTTATAGGTATATTTTTAGGAGTTTCAAATGGCCCAAAGTTTTTGTGACTATAGATCCAAGACCCACAATTACAATACATAGCCCTTAATGTTTGAATATCTTAGATTATTATTTTTTATAGTTTGTATATTTTTTAAGTAATTGTTAACGTTAACAAATCAAAATTTACAGTGTAATGCCAGTTAAACAATGAACTGAAAATTGTTCACTGTATTTGAGGTATAAATATACAATCTAATCAACAAATTATATAAGTTAATTAACTCAAACTAAAAAACTCAAAGAATGAAGTTCAAAACAAGATTACTGTAAAAATATATGTAGAAATAAAAATGAGGCCTATAACATTTTTAATATACAGAGTAGTATGTCTTTTAGCTATATGCACTGTTGGGTTTTATAGTGTAGGCCCCAGCGCTCCTGACCCCCTTACCGCCTCAGGCCCATAGGAGACAAACTGAGGCCATTGTGTGTTTGGGCGAGACCCGAGGGACCTACCTGTCACCAGCTCTCCCCCCACAGGACATGCGCCGGTCTCTGCTTCATCACAGCTTGGACAAGGGAAGACTTCCAAGAGCACCTTGTTTTTGGTGATCTCATGATGCTATCGCGGCCCGCCTGGATTCACAAGTGTCGATGGCCGCTGTCAGCACTAGTGAGATGGGAAAGAAGGGATTCGTCTGTACTCGAGCAATACTAAAGAAGTCAAACTGAAAACTTAAATACATGTAAATAAATAATGTAATATTTACTACTGACTAAAACTGCTTCTGTTTAGATTACTACTAAACACTAATAATTTCAAAATGTAATGTTTTTTTGAGTGACCATTTTTTGCTCAAGAAATTATTTAGCAAAAAGTTATCCATTCATCTCAAACCAGATCTGACTACAGTAACTCATCATCATGTGAAGTAAAACTGATATATAGGCCTTAAGCTATATACACAATGTGCAATACAATTTAAAAAACATTTACACAATTAAATACAACCGCCCCACAAATTTTGTTGAGCTAAATGAACAGATTTGTTTACTTTCTGGGGAGACCCGTTCCCAAGCGTCCTGTTCTGCCTAGTGGAAAAGGGCCTATAATTGTTTCCTTGATTTTTTTTTTAGGAGAGATCATTTAGATCATTTGATCACCAATAATTTTATATAGAATAAGCGGATTCATTTATTTATTTATTTTATTTGACCTTTATTTAACCAGGAAAGTCCCACTGAGATTCAGAATCTCATTTTCAGGGGAGTCCTATTGTACATGTTTAAAGTGGTAGGAGAAACCAGAGTGCCCAGAGGAAACTCCACAAAGAAGAGCCCTGACTGAGGAATCAAACCCAGGACCCTCTTGCTGTGAGGCAAGCGTGCTAACCACTGTGCCGCCGTGTATTCACTCACCTTTCTCAGCCCGCCTTCTAACCAAATCACAAATCTAATATTCAGATCTGAAATGGGATACAATTAATCCAAACCTGCCCTGCCCAAAATATTGCCACAATTGTCACATAGTTCACATAGTAACATCAAGGAAAGTGTTGTTTTTGCTAATATGCAAATCTTTATTTTGGGTGACTCCATAAATCAGTTCTTCCCTGAATTAAATGGACAGTTGTAGCTCCACTTAACTGTTAATATACACTATAATGTCATGCATGTCAGCTGATGATTCCTAGATATGAGTGTCTCTGTTGGACAGAGTTGAAGTATGCGTCTCATCTCTGAAGTGCTGACCCTGTGCACACTTGTAAACCTCTCCGTCTTTGTCTCGTTGTGTAGTGCAGACATGCCCGGCTCTTCTTAATGGCCCTTTGTTCAACCTGCAGGCTCAAAGGTCAGAGGTCAACTGCACCTGAGGCCAATTCCCACAAACAAAAGCTCTGTGTTTACTGGCACCAGGCCACTTCCACCACGTCTGCAGCGGGATGGTCGGGAGGGGGCAGTGATGGAGTGGAGGGATAGGGACTATAGGGCTATAGTCGACTAAAGGTATCGACTAAGGCAGTATTGTGAAGAGAAGGGGCTCGTCGGAGTGTAGCTCAAACAACTGAAACAAGTGAGAAAACGCTGACTGTAAAATATATTGGAACATAAAAATCAACGGCTGTTATCCTGAATGAAATAAAAAACTAAATTGATCAAGTAATCGATTAGACCAGCTTTACTGATGCTGAGTGACTGTGACTAACTGACCAATCAGCCCTAGACTATAGTATGAGATGTTGTCCATTAAAACCTCTAATAGTCCAATAGACCCTGTAATGGAGGCAAGACCACAATACAGTTTCAATGGAGAAAAATAGCATTAGCAAAAAAAATATGGCAAAATATAAGAAATTGAGATTATGGAAAATGGAAAAACTACTCTGTTACATGTAGGTGATGTCAGAGGCTGGTTAGGAAACATTAGTGAATGTACCTCACATTGTGTGTATGTACCAATTACACTTAGCAGATATTAGTTGGCCGGAAGTCCTCACAGAAATGTTGATGACCACTGTAGTTTTTCATTGTATGCTCAGAATTATTCTGAGTTTGGAGATGAGAAATATGATCTTTTCTATTCATTTTATTTAAAGACATAAATATAACATTTATGTAAAATGCCAAATTCAAAAATGACAATTCATATTTTTGTTCAGAATGATTAGCATTGAGATCTAATCGTCAGTTCTGTTTGCGTTAACTCACTTTTACCTCATACCTTCTGTCTGACAAACATTTTAAAGGCTCTCTGTTTGTGAGTCCGGTCTGAACACATTGTACAGGTCTGGTGCATGTACTCTTTATTGATTACTATTTATTGGCTTGAAATGTGCAACACTCTGGTCAATAATGGTTGTTTTTAAATGTGCTCTATAAATAAATGTGATTGGTTGATGAGGTGAAAAAGTCACTCTTTGGGGCCTATAATACTGCACACTTGTGGTCCAATTATAAAAGTGTTAGTCTGTGTTACTGGTATTGGTTGTTGAGTTCTTGTTTGGTTTTATGTGTTGTGTATGACACCGAGTCTTCAACAAAGTCTGATTCCAATAAAATGTAATCACAATACAAGTCTCAATGGAAAGCAAATTATCTTTAATTATGTTTTATAACAATATTTATATTTTATAACACAAATCATTTTGCAACAATAGATTGTCAATCAGATTAGAGTTATGTCAACAGAAAGTTCAAACTAATGAAGATTGAGCTAATGGCATGTAATCAAACTAAATGATTACATAATGCTCTATGGAGGCCTAAAGTCTACTAACTATTTGCATTTGTATTGAATATTATATTGAGGAGAAATACAGTATGCTTACATTACCATGACAAAAATCAATTGGAAAATAATATATATGTTGGTTGATTTTTTGCAAAGGTGTAAATACAAAAAAATCAGTCTCAGTGCTATTAATTATGGTTCAAACCTGGAGTTACATTACATCATTCATTTAGTTGAGTTCTCAAAATGTGAAAATCTGTATGCTACAGTGATTTGGGGAAGTCCAGTGACTGTACTCATCTAAACCTGGAATCAACAGTACAGAGTATATTTTTATTACTTAACAGTTTTAGGAAAAACCCACAGAGCACTGGTGAGTATCAATGCTGCGGCTGCATCCAAAATAAATATGGTTAATGCTGTGTAACCCTGAGCGTGGAAACAAAGCCTCCGTGATGGGACCACTTCCTGCAGCCGCTCAGCTCGTCTGGCACGGAGTCAAGGACGGCAGATGGGAACCTTTAAGCTCCATACATCCTCCCACTGCAGCAGAAGGTTAGGCTGCTCTGACCAGATTGAAGCAGAGTGAATAGGAGCTGGCTGCTGGGTGGTTCTGCTATAGAGGGACCAAAGGGGGGGGGCTATGTGTGTCCTACCTGCCGGGACATGAGTGCGACAGGTGAACCCCGTCCCAAAAGCCCACCCCACCTGTCAGCCTGTGGAGCAGCGGGGGGCCCTCCTCCTCCTATACACCTCCTATAGACCAGGATACAGCAGTGACACACCCAGGATACACCCCTCCCCTTCCTCTGTGCCCGTCCCATTAGCTGGAGGCTGTGGCTGCCACATTGACACCTTTTAACCTCTGCATTAGGGTCACAATACGCACTAACCTGTTTAGTGTTTGTTATCATTGAGATAATACCTTTAATTGATGGCACTTCACAAACAGAGCTGATGATGTATGACATAGTGTGTCTATTCATAATCTATAGTTTATACAATGAAAGTATATATATGTATATACTGTATACTACTACTAAAGGTAAATGTAGTAAACTTTTATTATCCGACATTTACTACTCTGCCAAACCAGTTAATTATATTGCTGTAATTGTAAGTATCAATGGTTTGTTAAGCAGCTTTGAAGAAACTGAGCAGTGACAAAATAAAATAAACAAAGGCAGATTCTACTGTATTATATACATTAAATAAATATCACCTCAATTTTAACAAGGTCAGTTTATTTTTATATAATCGGAAGTTATAATATTGTATACATTCATTTTAATGACGGGAACCTGTGTGTGTGTCAAATAAGTCAAATGCACTGGTGTCTACACTATAAAATCCTATATGTATTATTGATTATGTATTATTTGATTAAATTTGCTTGTCATCCTTGGAAAGGGTGTATTGACTTATTGCATATAATCAGCTTTGGCTTGTTATCAGGTCCAAGATTTACAAATGCTTAAAATACAAGCAAAACACTTACTTATGCTTGCTGATACATATATTTGGGTCAATGTCCACGCTCCGGGTGTAAATTGTGCCACTGTGTCAGTGTGCAAAAGGAATCTGCTTCATGCTTGGCTTCACTAATCATTGCTGTTGAAAAAATAAATAATGCTTTAGAGATTTGGGCAGACAAGTGTGAGTCATTCTGAGTCATGACGACAACAGACGCCGCTCAAACCTGTTGATGAAACTGCACAAACATCACAGCTGACACACAGCACTGTTCACATGCTTTTATTTGAAAGGAACACTTTGAACACATGTAAACACCATGAAGCCTGTGCTGCTTCCTCGGGCCTTTCTGGGTCTAACAAGGTTCTTTTAAAAACTAAAAGAGTTTTGAAGCACACACTGCTATCCCCCTCAGGCTCGAGAGGAACCTTTCCACTTTCTGATCACACTCCACACTAGTCACGCAAGGCCGTCACCACAAGAGGTATGCACACACACACTGATGCCTTTAAAACAGTCAGTCAACATCTATGACTGTCTCTGGTTTAGTAAAACTACATGGTCCTCTACTCACTCGTTATTTAGTTTAGTTTGTTTATCTTTGTTGTCCTGTTGCTGAAAGAACAAACACAAACTCTGTGGTACGGCTGGGGAAGTTGTATTTCCGTAATATACACCAAAACAATAGATTTTTTAATACAGCTGGGGCCAGGACTACAACCAAACAACAGCCACACACAGAGGCTGCTTTAGTATGTGGACATTCTCGGCAGAGTGCGTGCGTGAAAGAAAAAGACGCGCCTATTTCAGCAGTTTGCATGCTTTAGCTCCAGGGCACAGCTGAATGACTGATGGAGACCTTTACACACACATACACACACGCACACACGCATACACATATACACATACACACACGCATACACACATACACACACGCACACACGCATACACGCATACACATACACACACGCATACACATATACACACATACACACACGCACACACGCATACACATACACACACGCATACACATATACACACATACACATACACACACACGCATACACATATACACATATACACACATACACATACGCATACACATATACACACATACACATACACACATGCACACATGCATACACATATACACACATACACACACACATGTACACACGCATATACATATACACACATACACATACACACACGCACACACGCATACACATATACACACATATACACACATACACACACGCACACATGCATACACACACACGCATACACATATACACACATACACACACACACACGCATACACATATGCACACCTACACACACACATACATACACATACACACGCACACGCACACATACACACATGCACAGCACTACACAAACTTCTACACAGATATCAAAACTGCTAAATCACACAAATCCTTTTCCCTGACAAGTCCTTCAGTGTTTTTCTTTTCAGGACACTGACTCATCCACAATCAGCCTGTCAATGCTTCTGCACAACTCGTACCATGGTTTTAGCTTAGCTCAAGCATTGTGTTTATCTATGAAGCACACCTTTAAAATCCAAATAATTCTTCACTGAAGCTGCCGTCACAATACATGGGTGTGCACTGTGAAGAGCCACTTCTTCTTTACAAGACATGTGACAAGCCATGATTCATTCTCTCTTAAAAGTGAATGCAGCAGTCACCTGACAAATATTCTGTACTTTCTGAAGAAGAAGAGCACAGACTATTCTCTTGGGCAATCGTAAAGCAATAGTGAATATGGAGACCTTTCAGTTCAGGGGTAAATGCTCTATTCATTCAGTCACTAAGCCTTAAATAATTGTAATATATTATATATAGTGGACCTGCATCCAGACCGATCAACTGATAGTCACAAGGTTGACCGATGGCCATCACAGAAGGTTGTGCAAAAACGTAATATTTAGAAACAGCCAGAGAAGCCAATTCAAAAAGTCTTTATGAATTAAACATATATTTAAAGCAGTTATTTCCATTAGGATTTCTCAGTTTCCATTACTTTATATAAACTGCCCAAACTGGTAATTGGAGGGTAGGGTATATATACCCTGACTTGGAATGGTAAACAATAATTTAATCCATTTTGGATCCAAAGGATGCTCAGTCAAAAATCTTTACTGAAATTCCAATATGCATGTTGATTCTTAATGTCTATAAAAAATCAGCCATATTTTTCCCAGGTCTGAGGACTACATTTTGTTTTCTGTTTTGAGTGTGTAACTTGCAGACAGTGAGTTGAATTGATGAACAGTCCCAGACAGTGAAAAGCAAATGAAGCAGACAGCCAGTCTACAACAGCATATTCTGTGTGTGCATAGTCTATGTGAAGAGAGCCACTGAGGTCTGGAGAATTCTGCGACACACAGAGTGGGATTTTGGATTAAAATGGCCACAAACTGTCACCACCACTCAAACCACATGGTGCGGTGGATGCACATTAGGGCCTCGTAAGTCTCTGGCATGACACTTTTACTGTAACTTGACTGGCTTTTCCTGGAAGTCCCACACTATGTGCCTAATAGTGTTCCATGTCAATACACAATTAGGCTCTGAGTTTGATTATTCTTGGTTCATGGTGCATTCATGGCTGGACAAATGAAATGTCAAATGTGGTCTCTAAAGAACAAACTAATCTACTATTCATTTGAAATGCACTGATAATTCACACGCACAAAGCTGTTTGATTAACAACATTCAATCATCAGCTCATATGGTAATGTTATGTAACTGTCTAACTGGCTCTACAGTTGTTTGTTGCCATGGTAAACTTATCTTTGTGATTTGTCATAAACTAAGATAACTTAGATGTACTTGAAGAATGCTTGAAGGTTGCAAACCTTATGCCAAAGCATTGGCCCTATCTGGCAATAAATACCCTCCAGCCTGCACTCAAACTTGGTATTGAGTAACAAGGATGTAAAGATACAAAATCTAAAAATAACTGCACCCAGACAAATAAATCATGCCCACAAAAAAATACTGAGTTGATATGACTGAACCAGATATGATCCAAAATGGCCACCCCCTTGGTGCCACCACTGGCCCAGTTGCCCCTAAGTTGAGTTCATACAGTGTGCAGGAAGTGATTAACAGTAAAAGATGAAAGGATAAACATTCTTCCCTGGGAGCCCTTTTTCCTCTGGAGATTACAGCCCCACTTCCGCCCTTTACAGGCCGTACACGCCGTCTTCTCCGCCACAGCCCAACTACACAACAGCACACACATTGTCACCACATGAGGCCCAGACGTTCAGATAGAAAGATAGAGGGAGTAGTGTTTATGTGGTATGGAACTGTGTGCTTAAACTCTACAGAGCTGCCTTTTGGAAAATGATTATGTTGTTATGTTGAACAGACTCCCAATCAGTGTGCCGGCTGCATTTATGCTAATTTCCCACATGACACGCTCACTGGTGCACAGCTGTTGCACCAGACCACTGCCATTGCCTGGGTGATTATAGTGGGACCGGACCAGCTGCAGGTGGATTAGGAGGAAAGAGAAAGTGGGAATAGTAAACAGTCAGAGTTTACTATACTTCCACATCACATTGAGATTGCTTTTCATTTCTCTGGGCAGACCCTGAGTGACGTCAACAAAAGCCTTTCACTACTGACTTGGTTTTCAAAGTAAAGTAAGTGATTTAGTAAATACACCAAATACCTCAAAATGGATTCATTATTTTGCCCCCTTTGAAGTCCAGTCAGTGTTTACATCGATATGAAGGCTGAATTCCTTGAATAGGGTCTAGCTGTGCTCCTTCAGACCTAAGGTGAAACATAACCTACTCCTGAGCTCTCTGGATGGGAGATCACAGAGCCCCAGATCTGAAAGAGACAATTATCTCAATTGAAGGCTGACAGGGAGAACAAACGCTTCATAAGGAGGGCTTCTTCTTTCGGGGCGGATGGTTAATCCTCTTGGGCCACAGCGATGACCTGGACGCGGCAGAGCCAGATGAGCTTGAGCTCAGTGAAGAGAGTATACCAGAGAAAGACTAACGTTACATAAAGTCCATCTTGTTTCACTGTGGTCCAAAGACTGGAACTAAAAATATAGAGCTCGACCTTGGTGTCCGTTTGAAGCTGCAGTCTCAGGGACAATGACTTTGTGTTGGGCTGCTCCATGGTTCCAGCAGCCTTTACTGTGGTAGGCTTTGAGTGCTCTGTCCAAATGTGGGTTTAAATTTAGCAGAGCTCTGGATCTGGGGCTTGCTCTCACTGTTTCTCTTGGCAGACTGAGGTCTGAACATATTGCTCATAATCCGCTTCATATGCTAAGCTTAAAGATGGTGGTCCTTGTAGCTACAGTCATGTATTTACATTTATTTAAATGTTGATGTAATGTAAACTGAAGGGTATAAAGTCAAACTGCTGTTTATTTCTATGTTGCAACTCTTTTTCTTTATAGTATATAGATTAACAAATTCAAATCAGTCAGATTTGGAAAGATAACATTGATGCTTGTTCAAGACCGGCGTCTGGCCTCTCTGCTTGTCATTAAAGTACATTTAATCTGATAGAATCATTTGTCTAGCTTCTGGGGCCAGGCAAGTCCAAGGGCGGCCTCATGTGATTGGTGGAGAGGATCAGTGACATCACTAAAGGTGAAAGGTCCCAGTGGGACAGCCTTGGAGGTTCTTTGGATCTGGTTGGAGTTTGAGAGTTGCCAGGTGTGAAGAGGGGTTCTTGTTGTTCTTGGGCTGATGTGAACATCTGTGCCAGACAACTGCAGCTCACAGACCTGGGCAAGAGCTTCACATTCCCTTCAATCACACCTCCAGTTAGAGAAAACATACATGGATGAAGCAGGCACAGTTTCACAGAGGCAGTATTCTGAAGGGCCACAGCTCGCTGACTCCAGTCCACTGTATCACTAACCTGTGTGTCCACCACAGCAGGCATAGTGATATAAATAGACAGTGTTTACTCACATGTGAAGTTTACTCTACAAAAGACTATAGCTCTGCCCTGACCCCTAACATAAACACTACATGGCCCCTTTCCCTGTGTCCCAGAGGGCTGCAGGTGGTCCACATGAACACCTCTGTATGGGCTCTGACCCAAGTTCAAAGGTCACAACCTTCAAATGGTGACCTTCCTCGCCGCCCCTAATTGCCCTGTTTATTTTTAGTCCACACTGGGTCTTGTTGAGCTATTAAAAGAAACGTGAACATGAGGCTGTGTGCTAATTACTGTTGGGCCGGCAGACCCTCACTCTCTGTGATTGCTCCCAGATGGAGCCCCTCACAAAGCACAGTCTCATCTGTCACCTTCACTGTCTCAAAGTGGCTTTTAAGAGTTTGTCACAGGAACTCTCGAAATATTGGCTACATTTTTGAGCAGGTCAATATAGTTTAACATTAATATTTATTGTTGGTTATGTTAACTTTACTATTTTGAGGTAGACCTAAACAAAAACCCAAAGTTTTCCTTCAAACTGCATTTTTATTTCCATAACACCGATAGTTTGATATCACTGAGCTGTTGCTGGCTAGCATCAATAAATCCTGTTGGAGCATTTAAGGAAGCACTAAGTAATTGCCTCGATTTAGACCTATTTGTGGTCAGGTTGAAATGAAGCAGCACCGGCGGCCATCTTGTCGGAGTTGTGAAATTTACAAAGGTTTGATTGCAGTAGGAAGCTGGTTCTGTGGATTAGCAGATGGGCTGTGATGTGAGCTCCTGTTCAGTTTTACAGACTGGTGTTAGACATTTGATATGACAATTAGAAATCTGCTGCTAAGAACTGAACATGGTCTGAAGCAGAAGGCCTTGAGAAGACCTGATACTTTCATATATTAGACTATAAAAGGCTACAATGTGTAACAATGAGGAATATATGCAATATCATGTGTAATAAACACACACCAACTGTCATTAGCAAGGTTTCCCAGAACTGGTTTATAATAAATAACTACCTCCCTCAGTTAGAAGCTTTCATCACCGACTCCTCATTACATATATTATTACATTATATATAGTCAATACATTACAAATGAAAACTCCCATTGGGCTTTTAAGGTGAGACAGAATGTAAATAAGTATGTGCAGTATTGGACACGTAGATGTATCCTTGGATTGACAAATAGTTTTATGTTGGCTCGGATTGTGTGAAATAATTGAATAACATTGGTTATTAGTGTCAGTACCAGCGTGTTGCAGGTGAGGCTGGCCCTGTCAGTGAGAAGCCTGGACAGCGTCAGCCGGCCCGGGCCCACCCGCTCGGCTGCTCTCTGCTGTGCTCTGATGGATTGGGTTTCCTCAGCGTGTAGATGCACACTAACCTGTGGCTTCCTGCACAAATGAATCATGTAGAGGTTGAAAATAGATACTCACTGAAGAGCAATGCATTACACTACTTAGAGCTGTTAGTTAACGACAAAGTGATGTTGTGTTTCCTGAGAAAATCAATAACTTCTGAAACCTCAGTACATGCTCACAAATAGAAATCAGACATTTGCAGCAGCTCTTATTGGTTAGTGAATATTAGTTAGTTCTCTTTGGTTTATCTTTAGTTGATGTTTCTCATACTTTCTGTTTCGTTCCAAAATGTCTTAGTCACTAAAAATAGACATTTCTTCCATACCTGAACTGATTTCCTTGCATGTTCTGGCTGTTTTGAGGTTCTTAAGTAACAGCTTCTAAAATGGGACCCAGAAGTAGGTCGAATATAGTTGTTTGAAGTTTGAAGCTAAGTATAAAAACATAATAATGAAATAAAACTTCAGTTCTGCAACAATTGCTTCAGTAGATATAAATCAATACAGTTATCATGGACAACGTTTGGCCACACAATCAGATCAGCTTTAAACAGCTAACCAAACCACTTTCTTTAGCATCTGTCTTTAGTTCTTCATCATGTACATTACGTACAATGCTCAATGGAAATAAAAACCGTTGTAACAATCTCAACATTAGGTGGAAATATGATTAGGAGAATGTAGTTGGTCAAAATTGGGTGCAATCAATTGTGACATAGACCCAGTGGTGCCACATGACCTGTAGAGCGGTCATTTTCTTTTCTGCATCTGGCAACAATTTATAACAATGGCTGCCTACTTTAGTTATCAGGACTGGATTACTCTTGATCTTGGAATTTGCCTTACTCTCTCAAAACGCTATGGTGAAACTTCCTGGTGTTACACCCAAAGATTGCTCAAATTTGTATTTTATTTCTTGGCAAAGTATTTATTCTTTGGCAAAGAGACTGTATTAGTCCTACCAAGTTTTATGTCTGTAGTTCGTCTGTCTTCTCATGTGGTTGATGTCATGCTTCAATGTGCAGTGCAGATGTATAGTGTTTTCAGTACAGGGCATATATTTGATTGCTTTAAGAGAGTTCTTTTCTGTTATGTGTCAGTGGTATCAAGTTACATATTTGTCTGAAAAAGCTTGAAAAGGCAGTAGGCTACTGGTCGTGTGTTTCAGGAAGGTTTGTTGTTTGGTAGAATGAGCTTCTCGGAGGAAATATCTTAATCTTGTTTGCTCCTCATAATCCCAGACAGACTCCATGATGTTGTTCAGATCAATTTTGTAGAGCCAGGCGGCAAGATACTGTCAAAATCCTGGATCCAGACGGTGAGCCAGAACAATATAACATTGATACTGTATCTTAGCATCTTCCTCAAACCATTGCACAGTACTGTATCTTATTTATATACTGATCTCAGATAACTGTGGGCATGTTAGTGTGACCCTATAAGTGCATGTTGTTGCCACCCACACATCTGCTACAGTACAGCCCAGCAGATGAGCACCTCGATGAGCTGACCACACCTGACGCTCTCACTGTGGTTCATGGGAGCCTCAAATGGAGCTGGAATAAGATCTTAGGCAACGCTCTAAGACCAACAGGGAAATCAAGAGAAAACCGAGTTTGAAAAGCGAACCTCGTAAAATCACTTTTTACATTTGTTGCTGCTGACGAGAAGCCCCTTTAATGAGGCTGTCTTTACTTATTCATAACGGAGGCTCGGGGAATCGAAAACTGCTGCACTGCTGTTGCATTGGTTTCACATTTTTGACCGGGTGCCAAACCAGTGAAGCAGAAAGTCTATAAGGTTTTTGCAATACTCCATGAAATTCAAGTATCTGGGTGTTCCAAATGCTATCTGGTCTTCCTCCAAACGTCCACCGCTCCAGTCTTTCCGCAGACACTCCCAGTTCTTTTACCGCATCGTAATCTTCCTGAGAAACCAAGGTGGGACATGCGGGTGAAAAGGTCAGTGTCCCCCTAGTATTCTTGTCTTGGCAGGGGGCAAGGACCGGGCTGGGCTGGAGGTTTTCTGGAGGAGAAGGGTGAGTCGGTGGTAAGTGGGGGCATTGTCTACCGAGGGGAGGTAACTCAGTTGGGCTTGGTCCCCTTTGGCTTTTGTTGTTGTTTTGTTTGTATTGTTGGCCCAAGCCTAATGCAGCATTCCTCGTGGCTCTTGGCTGTAGTGTACTGAGTTAGTGGTGGAAGAGGAAAGGCAACAAAAACAGATGGGACGAATGTTGTAGGAAACAATGGAAGAAGATGAATGCCCTTGAGCTGTTGTGGGTTCTCAGTCTTCAGGGTCTGGAAAAAGGAAAATGCATCTCAAAGCCTCTTTGAGATTACATGAGTAAGCCTAGGTGAGGTTTACAAAACACAGCATCTACCTGTGATCAAGTATAATCTGACTATGACGTATGAGGTGTAATGGTAAACGTAGATTAAAGTACTGATGTCCCAATACAATTTTATATCCTCTGAATTTCAATATCAATATATATACACTAAGGCCCTGTGTGAATTAATAGCATTTTTTATATACTTCAAATGTATTCCTTAATATGCAATAAATAATTTATAATCTGTGCACTGGCCTATAGCGCCCACTGTAGTTACTTGGATGAAGATATCAAATTGTGCATGAATTCAAGTGAATTATATTGAAAGTAGGGTATGTATAGAACCATGTTATATAGATATCTAGAGGTTATATCATTTTCCCATAAGTCAAATATGCCCAACTTCTTGTGTCTTGTGACTATATGTATGATCATCATCCATTATAATTAAACATCAAATATGAACTGTGATAGTTATTTGTCTGGAGAAAGACAATGACTATTCAAGTTACTGCAATTACATGTGACAAAAGAACAGGCAAATAACAATGGGTTAAAAAGTGAACTGTTAACCCTCATTAAGTGTCTGAAACATACTGTATAATGAACATAAAACACAGACAATTGTAGTGTTTCATTTTAGCTCTAGGTGGGAGAAACTTGAACTTTGAAAGGAAATGCTAAATTTAATCTATCTACCCAACATTTAAGACAATTACTATTTTCTCTAGTTCCTTTTTTTGCATCTCTTATCATGCATTTGTGTGACAATGCCTGACTTGATACACATCAACAAACATCACACTCTGAGTTTATCTGCTCATCTTAAAGACTTTGATTGTCAGCATCAAAGAGCCTTTTAAAATACTCTCCACTGATGAGCTAAATTCTGCAGTTAGCCTGAAGTGACGTAGCGGGGCTAAACTAATGGGGTCACGTTATGGTCAAGTGAAGCATGGCATGGTCTACCTGTTTGTGCTTTTGATTTGTCAATTTTTCACACAGGCAGATATTCTTTGACAGCTCCAGCGTTATTACAGGGTTCCTCCCGGGTAACCTTTAAAACAGATTACAGGTAAATGGCTTGTTGTAGCCTGCAGCCCTCAGACACTGAAATATGGCTGTGTTTGAAGCACTAACAGTTACATGTTCTGGAAAACTCCATGAATATCCACATAACTCGCTAAAGGTTTGTAGCCCCACAGTCTATAAAAACAAATCCACTAATAATTTGTGATAAGGCAAAAGTAGGCAGCTGCTTAGAGCCTCAAGCTTCCAGCGCCCCATAAACTAGGCCTAAAATAACCTCATTAATAACATTACAAAGCCAACATGGTTCCCCTTTTCTCTGCATGGTTAAGCATCTCGTTGCTGTGGACCAACGAATCAAGAGAATTTTCAGGTAGGACCTCAAAATACAAAGGGCCCATGTTCGCCTTGAGCGCCACTGACTACTGACTTAGTACCTGTCCTGAATGAAAGAACCAGTGACCAATAAGCTTTGTGAAAAGAGTTGCTGGCTGTAAATTGCTAAATAATGCAATTTTCAAACAACTTTAAAAAGTAACTTGAGTGATTTTGTGAGTCGTTTCACGGCCCACCAGGGGTATCAGGGGCAGGTTGTTTACTATGAGTTGCTCAATGTCTCTGCTAGCTGCTTGTAACGTGCCAAATGCAATTGAAATGACAACTGGAGTGAGACGTTCATGCAGTTCAATACTTAAAATAATCCAGAGTTTTTAACCTATTGTCATCCATTATTGGCCTACTCTCTTTGCTAAAACCCAGTCCAAATTCCTCCAACCAAGATTACTATCCTCAGGTCTCTGCTTATTCCTCAGCTTATCTCAGAGACCTGCTTTGAAATGCTCCTAGCGCATAGCGGCTACACATAAATATGCTCACAGTGGTTCAGTGGCTGTAGATGCGTGGCTTTGGTGAGTTCTGTGGTTAGGAATCAAGCAAGCTCTCACAAGAAAAAGAGAGGCAGCACACCACATGGAATATTTGCCTACACATGCAGATTTTGAGAAGTGGTTATTTGTGTTATCTGAGGTTCATTTCTGCTCCATCGACCAAGAGACCTGCCAAAGCTCCGTCCATCTGATAAATGTTTTTTTCGTTCGTCTTTGGGTCAGACACAGTTTGGCTTGGAGCGTTTCTACATAGTTACCAGGCAGGAGTTTTTGTAACTCTTGGGAGCAGATTATAACTAATGAGACCATGTTTCTGTGACCAGAGGAGGCAGCTGGCGAGAAACTGGCCCCAATTTAAACTTTTATCAGTGGATCTGAACTTGGACCAGACGAGGAGACAAGCCCACAGGAAGTACATCACTTCTGCCCAGGGTCACGTCCGCCACATATCACCAAGAGCTGCATATGGCTTATAAAGACATTAGAATTTCTATTAAGGCAATAACAATACTCTCACTTATGTAACAGATTATTAGCAATTCACACATGAACAAGACACCAGGATTTAAATGCATTTTTTGTGTGTTGCCCTCTAGTGGAAGTAATAGGAAGGAATATGCCAATTTAGACGTTTACTTCTTTATGCAACTTTAGCTTTACGTTTTATGTTTTGTCTCATATTCATAGATTTGTTTCCCAGTGTTAGATAAGCGAGGAACAGTATAATATAAAAGTTTATTTTTTGTTAACATTGGGGGAAAAAAATAATTATATTCATCTGAACAAGTGCTAATTTTGTATGTGAAGTGTGACCAAAAGTCACGGCTAATGTTCTCTACCCACTTACTGACAGCACAGAGCATTGCCCATCTAATAAAATCTTCCTTTATGTTGTGCACCTCAAGCTGGTGTTGTTTACAATAAAGTCAAAATTGCATCTTCACCTTCTGACAGATGGTGATGTGGTTTCATTTATTTTGATGACACAAAATGTGATTCCACCTGTCTCATAGTCTCATGTGTATACGGATTATTTCACATTCACAGGGGGATTTGTAGGCCTGGTTGTTGTTACGTAGGTATATTGAAAATGACCTTTGCTTGATGGTGAATAGGAGTAAAAAATATTAAATCTGTGGTTTGTAAGGCTTGTCCAAAGCGCACACAGTGTCCCTAGTGAGCAGTTCCGTTTTCCCTTTGACCGCTCGATTGAAACCCCTGTAGTCATAGCTGGCAAACTGAAAAACATGATTGGTAATTGTTTTGTGGTTCTGCGTGGGGCCCTGAAACAATTATGAAGCCTTCCCTCTGCAATAATAATTTCCTTTGTTGGTTTAAACACAGCACTCCCAAAAGGTAAGTCATCAGAGCTAATTGTGTCCTAGGGAGCACCAATATAGGACTATGCTGTTATACAAAGCTGGCTGTCATTCAAAGACTATCAATGACACACACGGTATTCAGGAAACTGGTTTGTGCAGCCTTCTCTCGCTGAGAAAGAGTTTACGACTGTTGACTTTGTGTGTTTTGTTTAGAGAGAACACAGTCTAATTGTTTACACTATTTAGTTTTACATTTATGTGTCTGTCTAGTCTGTTTACAGGAAGGTCTAGCAAAGTGCCCCTCACTGGCTTGTTTGTTTGTTGCTTGGGTAACACTATTTTACATAAACATTGTATCTACCGCATTAAAGCTGCACTACCTGATTTTTAAGAATCTATCAGGAACAATGTGAGGGAGCTGATGTTTTATTCACAGCTTTATTATAACTATTTGTATTTTAAAGACTGTTCTGTTACTGTCATACTTTATGGCTTGTGTAAGTACTTCCTGGTTTGTGTGAGACTGTGATAGAGGGTCCTGAAGGAGAGACACACACAGCTCGGAGAACGTATATATTTTAAAATAATTATCGTTTTCACTTTTGATTTATTTATCAACTATGGGCCTGAGGCGGGGGGCAGCCTGGACAGTGGCTGCCGGTCTAACATGCAAGTATAGGGGTATTTTAGGGATCAGGGTGAGCCTATTCGGTCAAATAGGGGCCTTAGGCGGGGATTGAAGGGTTAGTAATCAGTGAATTCATCATTTACAAAGCATTTCTTCAACATTAATAAACACCACTGAGCTATAGATACTGTTACTAATGTTCATTCTTATCACATCCTCACGTAAATCAATGTGTTAATTAGCTGTCAATAAACGGCACATTCATTGCATTGCCGTTAATGACACATTCATGGATGATTTATTACTGCTGAATAGTAATAGTACATTTTTGCATTCAACGTGTAATAACGTATCTTTACTGTGGGCATAGAAAACTATTGTCATAATAATGAATAATAAAGGTTAGTTATGACATTAAATTAAATTATAATTATGACTGAAAAGGAGCAGCAGGAAGTATAAACTATTGGACCCGAGACGACATTAGCTCTTCAACTCAGAAAACTGTAAGAGCGATATTTCTATTTCATAACACATCAAAAACCTCAGCTTACCTAATATCATATTTCTCCATCAGAATAATTGTTCTGAAAAGTTTTTTTTAATACAGGAAGAGATTGAGATTGTTTGATTTCAGTGTCAAGACTGTTCCATAAACACCACCGATTGAAATGCATCTTTACATTATCAACTTTCTGAATCTAGATTTTTTTAAAGAATTGTTTTCTCTTTTTACTAATCTGGTTTGAATATTGTTTGGGAGAATCTTTTTATGTGCTTTATACATATTTTATATTTTAGCATATTATACTCTACCAATTCATTACATTTCAATAACTTTAACAATTGGGTTTGTGGGATCCCTGTCAGAACATATGTGTCCAGAAAACAGATACAACCTCAACGAGTGTTCCTCCTCAAACATCCCATGCTGCATAGTAACATCCAGACCCCTTCTATAGTATAGAATATTCTCTGCAGGTAAAATCAACAGGTGTGGGAATATTGTAGGTCCCACCCTTAAGCTTTAGCCCCCTTCCACAGGCTCTGTCCTAATCTGCCTCTATTGTGTCTGTGAGGAGGTAGAGGAGCAGAGGAACAGTGCAATTATAACATTATGGCTGGTCGGCTGAGCAGAGGTCCCAACACAAGAGGGGAACAGCAGGTAGAATGTTGAGAGGAGGTCCCATACATGGTTATAGGACAATATGTTGACGTTAAAACCGTAGTCACGTAAAAACATATATTAACACACATATACCGTGAATGCAGCATGTATGTTATGTGCTATGAGGAACAGATCAAATGTGTGATCTGCTGTTAAAAACAAATGCACCTGGTGTGCACATGAATATCATAAATATCACATAAAACTGAAAATTAGGAAGGCAAATAGTATTGTTTGGAAATGTAAAAAAAAATCTGATTTTTATCTGAATAAACCGATTTTTAAACTTGAAAATAACATTATGTGACACTTGAACACCTTGGAGTGTCTATAAAATACAGACTGTGATTATAAATTAAATCCACTAATTATCTAAACATACAAAAAACCTATAAAAGTGTCAAAGGTTTTCTCAGGTGCTTTCCACTCCTCTTAAACTCACTGTTTTATTAAGTCAGATTAAGTCCACTCATGCTACCTGAGTAGCATTCCTGTTTAGTTCCAGTCCATCCAGGTGTGTGTGTGGGAGACCTACAGCCACTGGGACTTCAAAGCCCCATGTGTTGTCCTCTCTTCAGGCTAAAGCACAGTGTCATGGGAGAACGACCAGCGTGCGGCCCTGGGGCCGATGGAGGGCCGGTGAGGAGCGGTCTGTGCATTCCTCCACTGATGTTGGGACAAAAAGCTGCCTCAGAGGGCCCAGTTTCACGGTCACACCTGAGTCGCAGAGCGTGGCCGGGTATAAAGTAAAACAGTGACAGAGGCTTCCAGCACGTCATTAGGGTCACGTGACCGTACCAGCACTGAAGGAGCATAGTAATGGAAGGTTGAAGAGGTGGTTTTGTTCAATTATGATGATTTACAATGGGATAGTTGACCAGAGGTGGATGTATACACTACAGGAGGTCACTGATAGGCTTCTAATAATTGGCTATGAAAATTAAAACACAGTTACTAATATTTATTCATGATATATTCCCCATAGAGTATAGTATTTGTCTGGAAATGAAGGCTTTAAGGAAGTATTCTGTTATAAGACAGTGCTCTGTAAACGTTAGCTCTGGTGCTAACTAGTTGGACTGATGCAAATATCTGAAAAGAAATGCTGTTTTCAAAGTCTACGAAGAGGAGAAGGAGAAAATAATTACACTAAAGTCATTCTTTATGGATTTTTGTTATATTTAGAGATGCTAATGCTAATCGCAATTACATCGTGTTTACCCGACTTGTGTGCGTTCACATCCTTTGGCTCGAAAAATTTGGGATCTGGAAATGTCGTTCAACATTTAAAGTAATTGTAGTCCCAATTGCCTAATATGTTTGTGGCTTCTGATGATGGAACAAAATACATTGAAAGTTGAAACAGGGCTAAAAGATGATTGGTGCAGCTAGCATAAAATAGACATTACGCTTATTATCAAATGTCAAATAAATAAAGGCAGAAATTATAGTTTAGTTCTCAAGACTCAATAAACTGTCTGAGGTCTGTCGTGTTGAAATAGTCGGGCAGGTCATGTTGATTCTAAAGTTCAGATGAATCCTTTACTTGATCAGACGACTTGGTGAGGTGTTCATGTGCTCCTCCATGTCAGAAGCCCATATATACGGTAAACCTGACCCCACTTCAAAGCAGTGCTCTTTGGGTGCTAATAGTTACACTAATGGTACAGATAGACTAGAAAGTGACTCAGAAGTAGTCTTTATTGTGAGCGTGACATTGACAGACACTAGTTTCTGAATTGTTGCACAACCTCTATTATACCCTTAAGTGATTTTTTTAAACACTTTAACACTGTCCTGGTTTGATGGGGATTTTGTAGTTTCCCCAAGGCCAAATAACAGAGGGAGTATGATGCAATTAGTTAATGTCGTAGTGCCAAGACTAACCATGGAAAATGTACTTCAATTTTAGTACATATTTATAGACATTCATTGTAATAATTTGACACAAGGGCCTGTTGTCTATGGCTAATATCAACTTCAACTTCAACTTTTGTTTATTTGTGATATGCAGGTTCAACACAAGGTCAACAATGCAATGAAATGCTTTGGATCGGAAGAACCTTTAGACCCGCTAAGATAGTCATGAAGTACTAGTAGCATGCAATAATAGTACATGGTAAAAAAAGTGTTTGCAAAAAGAAATAAGTCACAATATAATAAACATATAATAAAAAATAAGTACAATAAAAATACAAAGGTGCAGGTAGGATAGATAAGGTGTAAGTAGAGTATTTCACAGGTGGTAAAATTACTTTGTATTGCACATGATATAGTATTGCACAGGTAGTAAGTAGCGTTGACAGTGAGGTAGTGACATACATTCAAATAGTGCAGCAGCAGCAAACATATTACCATATTTCAACAAATGCATTAGTATAAATATGAATAATGTCCATATGCAGATCACGACTGCTCTGTCCAGCTGTGTATCTGCCCCACTGCCTCTGCAATAAACTGGACACTCTTTGAAGTGATGTCCCACCCGAAGGCATCCCCCTTGGTCAGGCCAATACTCAAATGTATTTCTGCACTCGCCCTCTTCAAAGCCTGACTACTCTTCGGTGAGAAACTCTAAACTTAGTGCTTATAGACAGACCTCTTCACCACTGCCCAGAGCCTCTAGGCTGGCTGAGTCCACATTAGGCACCCCTCCTTGGCCCGTAGCACCACGCCTAAAGCCCTGAGGTGACAGCTTGGTATTTCTGCATTCTCCTTGTTGTTTTACTGTGGGAAACGGTTAGGGACAATAAAGAGCCTAGTTATGTCTATTAGCACTGTTTTGTTTTGCAATCATCTTGAATCATCTCAATATCTCAGTGTGTAGTCCACATAAATCAGTGCATCTCAGTGGCAGAAGTGTGGTTTATCCAGTGTTTTCAAAGAGTCACATTTCCCTCACATGTGTTTGTTGTCAGGGTGTAATCCCTTGTTATGGCCTCAGATGTCTAAACGGCTGCTCTCAGCTCAGACTAAACCCTACCACTTCAGGGAAACACATGTAGTTTGTCTTGTCCAGGAGAGGGGTCAGTAGTCACCAAAGATCACATTTATCTTAACCAGCGTAGAGCCATGTGCAACAGGACACAGATATGTCAACAATATGTGTTTTGTAACAATATAATGTATATAATGGAATGTCACTAATTAAAATAAAACTTGAAGACATAGAAGTAGTGTTTTTAAAGCTTCAAAATGCATCTCAAAAACAGCACTAGTTCTGTTCCAGTGGATTTACAAAGACTCTGCAGTGATACAAATGTGTCGGTAGAGTCGGATCATTAGTAAGAACTGTAGGAGGGAGACCATCTTTTTGCAGTATTACCTACATTGTATATCATGCCATAGTTGATTGAGGTTTTTTTCGTTGACTTACCACACACATACAACCCAAGCATGTGTTGCTGAACATCAGTCTATGGTGATTTGATTTTCTTGTGAATAAAAGTGCAATGACAACACCATTTATAAACAGATTAATATAAGTGCTAACCCTGTTGTTGCTACCTCATATAAACAGGGCTATGCACTTACATAACTTGATATGGTGAGCAGCAGCTCAGCCCCTGGGTGGTACAGTGTCTGTAAAAGCATCTCATTTTTCTCCTGTCCCATGTGTGTGACCCTGTTTACCCACCGGCTGCCAACTCTGATGTCAGCGCCCCTCTCGGGGTCCCAGGACAGTGTACAGTTTCTGTTTTGACACCCGCTCCTAATTACACATGTAAATGATTGATCACTTGGACTTGGCAGGAGGCAGCTGAGATGGAAGTCCTTGTTACTTGATGGCTCTGTGATTGTGCCAGGTCCGGGAAGACTGGAAACAGATACCTGCCCGCACCAAGCGCTCAGATTAACTTCTGAGCAGCCGCCGTTTGGACCATACTCTCTCTATTAGCGGTCCTTGAGTAGCGAGTCGCACAGGTGTGCTGGATATCTATGGCTCTTTGTCTGGCCTAATCCCACACAACTCACTGCCCACACCTTTAAGCTGAGCGTGTGACACCTGAGGGGCTTGGCCACTGAAAGAAGAACTCAGCTACTTTTGTGAAATGTGATTTAGCTAATTGATTTTAGAGTGGCCAGTCTAGTGCCTTGAGGAAAAGGGATGCATTCTTCCTTTTTTCATTTATACAAGGCTGTACAGGTGTTGAAATCAACCTGCCACTACTGAGCTCTGCTCACAGGTACCAAATCACACTGGGATCCAAATGCAGACATCTCCGCTCAAATGGAGAAGAAAATAAACAGTGGGCCAGTGCCAGAGCGTGTAATGCTTTCACAGATGGGCCCCGCCAACAGCTGCTGGCTGCTGTGTGCTCTCTGTCAGGTATGGAGCCAATCTGGGGCCACAGGGTTTTAACCCCAATCTTCTGCTGTGGCCCGGGCGGGCACACATGGGCCGCACAGCTGCGCTCCCATCGATGCTCCCATTGATCTAGGGCTGCTGGACGACTGCAGGAGATAGATTGAGGGGAAATGGCTTAATTGTCCTCACTCTCACTCCTGGAATGCAAATAGCCTCCACTGTGGCCTCCGCTGAGAGACCTCAGACACTGTTCAGACCAGGCTTTGGGCCATCTTGACTCACTCTGTTCATCCATACTGCATACTGCAGTTAGTCACAAAAATGTTCCTGGTCATTTGAAAGAATTAGTCCACTACATTATTACGTTGTGATGAGTATAATAAATAGACAGAGTTGACTTGGGATACATTAAGTGTATTAATGCCACTTAGATCCAGGAAGCCCCATATATAAGCAGTGTGTTGGGCTGCAGGGGAACCACATTCTGGAAATATTAAACATTCCTACATTTTGTTTTTAGTAGAATAATCAAAGTGTGTCTTCATGAGGTCAGAGGTCACACAGATAGACAGGTGAAGGGGTTGTGGTGCAGAAAGGCGGCAGATGAAAGAGTGAGTGTATCCTGACTTTGATGTGTGCCTTTCAGGTAGAGCCTTCAGAGCCATCCATCTCTGCCAACGTGTGTGTGCGATTTTGTGTGTGACTGTGTGTGATTGTGTGTGCGACTGTGTGTGTGCAATTGTGTGTGTGCGATTGTGTGTGCGATTGTGTGTGCGACTGTGTGTGTGCAATTGTGTGTGTGCGATTGTGTGTGCGACTGTGTGTGCGACTGTGTGTGTGATTGTGTGTGTGACTGTGTGTGTGACTGTGTGATTGTGTGTGCGACTGTGTGTGCGACTGTGTGTGCGACTGTGTGTGCAACT
>JAVQKC010129028.1:0-20017 GCA_036025475.1 Philypnodon macrostomus
TCATCATCATCATCATCATCATCATCATCATCATCATCATCATCATCATCTTCTTCTTCTTCTTCTTCTTCTTCTTCTTCTTCTTCTTCTTCTTCTTCTTCTTCTTCTTCTTCTTCTTCTTCTTCTAGCCATATAATCATCATAATACCCAATAGTTTTTCTAACATGCAGCCCTACCATCCAGCCTGTTAAACTGTTGTTATTAGTTTAGTCCTTCCTCATGTATCTCCCATAATGCAACACCCTGCACCATCTCACAACCCTTCCCACTTTATGCTGTTTTTTCATCTTGGTTCATGGCAGCAGGTCCAGCCTCTGTGACACAGATGCACCCGGTAGCTCTGGGCGTTCGACATGGGAACAAAGCATTGGTGGGGCCCGTCTGTCATTGAGTGTGTGGTATTTGTGTGGTGTGTGCAAAGCTGGAAGAAAATCCTCAAAAAGAAAGTGAGGAGAGGTTAGAGAAATGAAAACATTAACTGTACAATGTAGTTTAAAGAACGTGTGAGGTCACTAGTTTGAGTTTGAAACCATGTTGACAATGAACACTGGATTTGTGTCCATGCACCATTTAAGCCTTATATTAATGTACAGTATGGCAGGTACAAAGTCCAGTATTAGCTTATTATGCACTGAGAGCCTAAACTATTTTGAACTTGTGATGGAAATGTGGCTTACTGTGACTTGCCTGCTCACTGGGCAGAATGTGTGCAATCCAAAGAATAACATTTGCAGTATTTTAAAGGTCGCCAATTGTGTATAATCACAGTACAATTCTGAAACATCAAAAAATGCCAGGACATTACATTATCACACTCTCAAGAGCTAGTGCGCAATTTTTGCTCAAATATGGACAAGGCGTTGTAATTATATAGTGATTTTAAATGAGTTCATTATTAATTTTACAAGCGCACTAGTGGCAGTAACCTCTTTAGCCACAGCTGCCTTGGGGCAGACTAACGTATACATGGAAGTCATACCGTGCCTCTCTGACCACCACAGCAATCACACTGAGTCCTTGAGGCAAAGTGGATAAAGCATCTTGTCCAAGGACACAGTGGCAGAATTTGCCTGGTGGAACCACCAACCTTCTGCTCCTGAACCACTTCTGTTTTACCAAATATGTGGTCATCACAACCTATAGGATCATCATTTCATTGAAGAGGCCACACTCTGTATTAGGAGGCTGGTAACCTCTAATTGATCCAGTGACTGTGTTCATGTTGGTATTGCAAGGCTGCATTATCCATCCCCCCCATCACCTTCATCAGAGCAGAATAGATATCTATCAGTGAAACAGCTGATGGTGGAGCAGAGGTCATGTGTGGTGGTGTTTCAAGTCATAACTACAACACAGATGCTGAAGAGACATAAAAAGCTCAAACTTTTTTCTTTCTGAATTTGTTCTGGGGATTTTGGCGAGGACAGCGGGGCGGGTCGGTGGGAAATGAGATGCCTCAACACTCCAGTGGTCTCTTCAGTGAGCGTCCAACTCCCCCACACACACCTGGGATGGCCATTTCATTTCAGAGTGCAGCAAATGGAAAGGTGATCTTAATCTACCCCGCTTCCCTCACCCTCCCCTCCCTTACCCATCTCCCACACACAGCGCCTCATACTCCTGATGGACAGAGCACTACTGGTTGTCCGCTCCCACCGCCAGTGCACCAAATTTAGCAATAGGAGGCACGCTGCTTTATTGCCTCTTCATTTCAAACCTAATCTTTGGTCATATGGTGTATCTCCGGGTCAGAAACTGTAAAAGGTATACTTGCTGCTGCTTGGTTCTTAAATGGAAGCCGTTTACAGTGCTTTTTGGACAAAGTGTTTTGCCTTGACCTCCCCTGTGCTGAACCTGCTTCAGTCATTACTCAGTGTTAGGTCTTTTTCACTGTTTGCGGGCCACAAGCAGAGGTATGCACTCACCATTGATTTCCTATGAATAGCCAGCTTGGGGCCAGTTCATTAAGAAGGTGTTCACAAACCACTGGATTAACTGGACTGTAAGCAAGGTGTGTGAGTGAATTGTGGATCTGCTGGGAAGACCATTGAATCATCCAGCGTGCATTTATTTATGCTCTGCTCTTATTATTTTGACTGCACAATGCCAGTGTTCGTAATAATACAATGAAAATGAATAGTAATGAATATTTTTGATAAACATTGGATTGGTTATATATTGAATTTGTTGTTCAAATTTGTTTATGAAGACTAGTCTTCCGTTGTAAGACAAAAATTGTGATATAATATTTTTACTATATTGTCTTCCCAGAATACTATTAAAAGAACATTTCAATTATAAATGACTGATAGATTTTGTTGTTCAAATAGTAAGCATCCTCTATAAAATAAAGCAGACTTTGTGCTTCTCATCTTTTCTTCTCACACATGGCTTGAGGCTGGACTGAGGCTGCAGCTCCACCCGCCTGCCCAGCCGTTACTATGGCAACACTATCTGGGCCTACCAAGACCTAAAGCCGAAGGACATCCTGGACAACAATACAATAGCAGCACAGCTCTGGTACCTGAGGGACTTAGACCTGAGAGGCCAGATCTGGGAGGGGTACAAACTGCCTCCTCCATATACCACAGTCAATATTAGGCCTTTTGCTATTAAACTAAACAAGACATATGAATATTGCCAAATAGCGTTGTGGAAATATAAATGTCATATTTTTGTGTGATATTTTTTGTCTAGATGATAAGTCTTGAAATAGGTTCTAATATAAGCCTGTCATTGAGATGGTGCAATACTTCTAGAGAAAAACCTTGAGCAATAATTGTAGTTTTGTAGATACCGATGCCAATATTTCAATGACCAATTTGGCCGATACCGATGTTTTTGTCGGCTATGTTTCTTGAAACTTAAGAAATCTACAAATGAATAACTCCTGTAAATATATCTATATAAATAATATTTTTTATTATTCTAAAGTTTGATCTTTTATTTCTCTGTTTCTGACCCTAAATATTAGAAATGATCCTTTAAGAACAACAGATTAACATCAGACAGCTGTACAGGCCGATACCGATATTAGTCAAAATCGTAAATATTGAGCCAATATATGTGTGCATCACAACAATATTTTCCTTCCATTGTGCTGCCCGAAGGACGCTCTAATGTCTGTCCAGTACAGCTTTCAGACCAGGTGTTCTTACATACACTCGCTAGCTTCATTAGGTAGACACGGTACCTAATAAAGTGGCCCAGCTGTGGTCTTTTGCAACCAAAGATTATCTTCTGCAGACTTTGGAACAAGATTTTGATTCTGGTGACTTTCTATCATCCACAAATCCATCTGGCCATTGTCCTCTGAGCTCTAGCATCAACAAGGCATGTCCACCACAGAACTGACACAAATGGAATATTTTGTGATCTACTTCTGATACTAAACAATATGTGGGGTTATCTCAGGTTGCAAGAACATTATTGTCACCGGCTTAGTATCCCTCTTAAAGCCACAGTACCCAACGATCCCAGACAGAAAATCCTGAAAAAGTATTTTGTGTTTACATACACGTAACCGTTAACCGCTGTTGCTCTGCTGAGAAAACTGCCCTGACTGTTATCATAGTTGAGTGCTTGTACTGTATATGACTATCTGTATTCCATTAAAGTCTTAAGTGTTATTAGCCCTGAAGCGGCCCACTCTTCACAATTGGAAATCTTTATTATGTAAACTAGCGGAGGTCACGCTGCGACTGGATTTACACACCGCATCTATGTCCTTTTTGTATGCCAACCTCTAATGGACAAATTTCCCTCTTTTGAAATAGAATTATACATGTGTAATGAATAGAAAATGAGTCTTTCTTCAAATGCACTAAAACAGCCCTTCTATGTGTGTGTCTTTGCAGAAACAGGATGTTAATGCTTGACGGGATGCCTGCAGTCCGAGTCAAATCCGAGCCCTTGGAATCGGAACAAGGGGTAAGAGAAATCCAGTTGTTTTCCAGAAAATCTATGTGTTTTTTCATTCCTTGCTTTTCCTTTCCTCCTTCTGGCAATGGGCAGATAATCACTCCCAGGCCCAAGGAAGTGAGTGAGAGTGAGTTAGGGGGCTATAGGAGTGGTCGGAGTGCATGGTAGTAAGTATACTGGAAGACAAGACGTGGAGAAGGAGAAACACAGCTGGAGCAGGAATGTATTTGGGGGTTGAGAGGTGGGCTGGGGTAAAGAGGGGGTGACCAATGCCAGAAATGAGTGCATGTTGGCTGGGGGTGATTGTGCAGATGAAGTCACTGCTCCAGGGAGGAGGGTCACATGGGAAACTCAATCAGTCTGCCCTCGCTGTTTATGTGTCTGCCATGCATTGTATCCTCCTGTGCCCTTTTGTGGCTCGCCATCCAACATCCATTTTTCTTCTTCTGACATGTTTTTTTTTCTGGTCATTCTTTGTGATATAATGCCTTTAATTGGGTCACATGACAGTACAAACGGAGTTCTTCACGTATGTTGGCCCCTAACTCTTTCAACTGATTTTGATTATGATTTTATGTTACTTTTCACTTTTTGTTTTATGCATACTTATTTGAAAAGTGCCGTAAAGGTCATTAAAATACCAATGGAAAATACTTTGTGACAATTAATTACTAGTTTGACACAAATACATTTCCTGGTTTTATGGAGAATATAGCATTACTTGATTTTTAGGTTTCACAGGACAAGAACTTAAAGAATGTAGTTGACCACAATAATGGTCAGATCTAATCCGTCAAATTTGACCTCACTCGTTACTCATGGAAGGGTCTGATACTTTAGCCATAAACCAATAATAGTTAACTGTTATTTGAGTGTGCCAGCCTATTCTAATCATTAATAATAAAGCCTAAGGTATATTCAAGTGTATTCAATTATTATCAATATATATTTATCAAGAAAATTAATCCATTTCTCTCAGTTGGAAGTATATCTTGTATTTTGTGCGTTCACTCTATCCCACATGTGATGATAATGGACTCACCTCCTCAGGTTTTTACATGGCCCACATTCAAAACTCACTGCTCTCACACATACCTAGAAATAAAGTGGTCTTGTTGTGGAGGAGCGGTTGCTAGGCTACAGGCGCTTTGTGTTGCTCGCCACAGCTGTGTTTCCAGTAGACATGGACCACTTTATATTTATAATCATGATAAATGAATGCTCACTTTTGTCATTGATTCATAATATATCGATAATTGTTTGGCCTTATACATCAGAGGGCACATTGTGGGAGAGGGGTGAAGATATGTATTGAGAGGGGTATTAGTGTATGGAGGATGGGGACGATGCCAGCTGCTGTTTCCTTCAGTGTTGTTCTTGTGACCTATTATTTACTGTGGTTTTGTTGTGATTTTTTTGAATGCAGAGATATCAGTTGGTACATTGTATAACTTTAGCTCTCTCTAGCCCCCTCTCTGGTAATATTGGGAAAGTGTATCATTTGGACAATATGAACTGAAAAAGTTGTGGATATAATAGTGAATAGTGATGACAAAAACAGTGGTATTAGTAGTTAGTAATTCGCTTTTAGCATTAGCATTTATCTTGTTTTTGCACTTTGTATATAAGATAAAATAGGGTAAGCAACAAAATTGAAAAGTCTCAAACGTCATTAGTTAGTATTCATGGCACATATATATATATATATATATATATATATATATATATATATATATAGTCCAGGGATAAAAACTGTTTTAAGTCTCTGGCTTTTCAGGATCCTGTATCTTTTTCCTGAGGGCATACAGTTTATGTCCTGGGTTAGTATTGATTTTTTGGGCATCTGGAGTTCACGGGTTCTTCCAGAGATTGCAGGGGACAGCCAACTGCTGATTTGATGACATTCTTTATGGAGTAGTTAATATCCTTAAAAAGTGTATGTATTGAAAGTCATTATTTGCAAATGGCGTACAGTGTAATATATAAGATTGAATATTTCTGAAACTGTAATAGTTAGTCCTTACTTTCCTTACTAGAAGCTTGTATATGGAACCTGCTCCTCTGACCTACATAGTGATATAGGACAGTAACATGCACTCAAGGGTACAGCGGTTCAACCTGATGTTCTACTATAATAATTTCGAAACATTATCTTGAAGTTTTACTGCTACACACAACCGCTTTAAGAGATCCTGTGTGCAATGGTTCCAGATTTACTCTTGACCCAAAATCTGTACTTGTTTTTTTCCAACATGTGCAACACTGTCAGTCACAGACAGGAAGTCAGCATCACAGCCCACATGCTTTGAACTGCACCAAAGATTCAATCTCCAATGACTTGAGCTCTGCCTTTAGACTGCAGACAGACAGTTGAGGCTGCTGAGGAAGAAGAAATGTGGTCTTCATTTTGGGTGGCGGGGGGCCAAGGGCTTGCTGGAAATGGACTGCCTTGTTGGAAAATCTGCCCCTTGCTAACCAGTATCCCCTAATAAAGACAATGGCATGAGCACAGGGCCTAGGCAGGGAGGTTCAAACATATCTTTAGGTTGGAGAGACTATGTGTGTTTGTATCTGTCAATGTGAAACTTGGGGGTGGGTGGAGTTTTCCATTTGTGCTAAATTCCATTTCTGGCTAAAGCTACTGCTCCAGATGTAAATCAGTTACTGTTTTTCATTTTTATTTATGTAACGGCATTGTGTTGACCTTTCCACACAATTGTTTTGGAAAGACACCGAGGACTGGCAGTTTATAGTAGGTGGTTAGAAACGGTCAGATTTTCTCTTTTAAATCAGCTGTTTCTGAATGAATTGTAGCCGATTTTAATTGAATTGATAGAGAAGGGTTATATTTTTTGCATGTTAATAATGTATTCTGCCTTCTCACATCAACTTACATAATCACAGCACTGGCTTAAAGAAAATGATAAAAGAAGTGATGAAAATGTGCTGCCAGATTTTTTTGAAACCATTATTGTAGCAGCTTTCACACCAATTTTAAGTCTCACTTTATCCTTTTGTAAGCTTGCCTCAAAATTGCAATGACACAAATGTAATGGGTATTTCGATAATTAACTGTACAATTGTTCCAATATTCCTAAATGCAATCAATCATAACTGGAGGGTTGGCTGTTTGAATCCAAAACTACAAAACTGTGAACACTGGTTGTGTGATTGATGTTTGTTGGTGGTCGGAGAGGTGCCCCAGGGCAGCTGTGGCTGCAGTAGTAGTTTACCACCACCTGTGTGTGACTGTGGAGTGTATGAATAATGCAATTGTGAAGCGTCTTTGAGTGTCCGAAAAAGCGATATATAAATACGATGCATTATTATTATGAATATTTTCTAATTAGCAACTAGTTGATGTAGAGGATGTAAGTTATTTTAAACATGGACTGGTCTGAGTAACTGATCTACAGGGATTTTCACACACAACCAAGTCTAGTGTTTACAGAGAATGGTCATAAACAGAGAAAATATCCAGAGATTCAGAGGAGAATGGACAGAAAGATTTGAAATAACTAACTAACTAAGTTCAATAACTATTATTTATTACAACCAATGTCTGCAGAAGACCACACCAACATCACTTTATTTGGCACAATGTGTTTCTAATTGAATGTAAATCTGACATAGGTCATAGCTTCTTTGAGAGCCATTTCAAAAATAGATTCAGACTACACACTTTCAGTAGGAAGATTATATATTTAATTTCCTCTAGTTTCCTCTTTATCTCACATTTCACTAGTAAAGGAAAAACTGACTGCGCCGCCTTGCTTTAAGTAGCCAAGCAGACACACTCAAAGAGCACTTACCAAGAAAGACAAGACTTTCAAAACAGTGAGATCAGTCTCTGTGGAGGGAATGGTTCAAAGCCTCAGGGCTGTGTGCAGCTGCAGGCAACGTGTGACACTCACTTCTCACACAGAATGGATCAGTCCAAACATCATGTGCACCAGGGTGAGTTAGAAAAGCCAGGGGGCCAAGACATCTGACATGAAATACAAACAAACTGGCCGGTAGACTACGTAATGGTAAAAACAAATATACAATACAGAGGTGAAAAGTAACTGGATAGTTAAAACCAAAATGATTTTCAGTTTTGAAAGTTAACCCCTGAATTAACCCCTGATGTAACAAGACTTAGTTGCTACAATATTTATAAGTATTGCTGTAAATAATACAATAAGTGGTTAATAAAGTTTACTAATACTTAGAGTAAATTATGTATAAGTGCAATTTGTATTTAAATAAACATTCAATACAATACATTTTGAAGTAACAATTGAGTAAAGATTTTGTATAAGCCTAAAGGTATCATTTATTGCTGAAATATAAGGGGACTGTGTAATATCTTGTCTCTATATTGTGATTGTAGCCAAGGATAAGTATTTACTACATCTTCTGTTTTCTGCTACTACTTCAATTTCGTGTTATGCTGTGTCCTTTTTTTATTTATGTTTAAACGATGACATTTACCAGGTCCAGTGAAATACATGTAAATGCATGTTGGGTGGCATTATGAAACAGCCCATAATGTGGAGTGAACCTTGCCCTGACATTGCTAACCTTGCACTGAACCTTAACCGGACTCCAAAAGGTCACCAGAGGTCACGTTTCACTGGTTTAGGTTTGTTTTCCAACCAAGAATGAGCTTTTGTTTTTTTTACTTCTTAGGGTCATCATATTTCCTGTAGGCTAAAAAATATGTGTATATTGGAATAAGTCTGGAATAAAAATAGGCTACTGCATAAAAACAGACAGGACTTGACTTGGAATAATGCAACACAGATTCAGAGTTGGCAAGCATTACATAAGGGGAAAGAAATGTGAGACTCAAAAAAGAAAAAAAAAAAGCTTTGAAAATACGTCGGCCCCCAAAGATGTACTGTTCGGTTGTTTACAAATTCCCCCAAAATGTTACAGTAAAAACTGATGTTAAGAGCAGAGCAGAGACATATAATACTGTAGCACGTCATAATATCATACCATGATATAATCTTTTATCGCCGTACCGTGCACCCCTGACAAGCATCATATAAAGATAAAGAAATATCAGCCTAAAAAAAAACAATACCCTAATAACATACTTATTAGACTTTTTACCATGAATTGGAATGATGTGTTTGAAGTACTTTGAAAGTAGGTGCAGTGTTTTTGCTCTTGTCTATGTTCTCTATTATCTTTTCCGAGTACACAGGTTCCTAAAAGTGCACAGACAGATGTAGCGGTTATGTTACAGTCTGCCCGGTGTTAAGGGAAAGATGTGTCGAGGGATCCTCCGAGCCACCAGTGTTGGCCTTAGGAGGCCCTTCACAGAGAGACACACAGGAAATTGAGCCCATATGATGTTTTTCCACCGTCACAAAGGAGATTTAGGAGAAATACAAGGACCTTTTCTGTGGGAGTTAGGATGGAAGATAGGAGAAAGGGTAAAAGAGTAGTAGAGCTACCTATACCGGAGAGAAAGAACGTGTGAGAGGGGCTATCATTTGGATACGCTTCGAAATGAACCGTGGAGCTCACAGACACTGCAAGGGGGCGCAGGTGATCGAGGTGGAGACAAAACAATATGTTGGCTACTTCTTTACAAATGCTGTTTGACCCCCAGAAATATAGATTATTTTGGAATTAAAATATATACATGAAGTGATTACATTTTCCTATTCCTTTAAAAATATGTTTTGACTGTGGAGCAGATTTGAAAAAAGAGCAGGGAGAAACATTCTGCAAATATAAAATACAATATCAACTGTGATAGTACGCAGCTCTACCAACTGAGCTAAACATAGTGTACATTGTCTTTTAGTATCATTTTATAACATGTTCTATGATCATGTACTATTCACAAAATGTTAGGGGTATTCTTCGGGTGCTGTTAAAATGTAATGTAATGTATAATCTATAAAATACACCTGATTCTACTTAGATAACTTGTGGCATTAACAAATTTCCTCCAAAAGATAAAATATATTGCTCTCTCAATCGTCTTTCCTAATGGTTAAACAACTGCTTAAATGACGTTATGATATTATGTTGTCTGTTCTCTGTCTCCGCAGTCACCCAAAGTGCGTCCTTACTCTGCCATGGATGGGGTCCCATTCTTCCTGAGCAGAGTCAAAGCTGAACCCACGGAGGATCTACTTGCACACAGCCTGCACTTCCACACACAGACCGAGCCCGTTGACCTGTCCATCAACAAACCCCGTCCACCTTCATCATCGTCCACAAACGCCTCTTCTTCCTCCCCGCTCAGATCGGCCTTCTCACCCTCCTCTTCATCCTCATCCTCACCGTCGGTCATCACCTCAGCATCCTCCGTGCTCACACCGGGCCCGCTGGTCGCCCCTGGCTCCGGGGTGAGAGGTCAGCCGTATTTGCACATCCTACGGTCTGTGCCGCCCCCTCCGTCCAGCCCTTTGAGCCTGCAGGGAGCGGGAAAGCTGGCCAGCCATGTTCACCGTATCCCGGTGGTGGTGCAGTCGCTGCCTCTTATGTACACCACTGCTGTTCGATCACCCTCCAGCCTCAACAACGCCATCATGCTACCTCTGCTGGACGAGGCCAAGAGCAAGGGCAAAGGTGAGACTGAGCATTGTGCATGCACTGCATATTAATATTGACAATACTGAGGTCCCTTTGACGCATCCAGCATAGTACAAGGAGCAATCCATTATTATTAAATGATATGAATTGCAAATGTGATGCATTATCATTCAGGCTATGTGCATCATGCAAATGTCCATCATTATTATAGACCATGACGTTATTGCGATATAGTTAAATTCTTTGATACAGATATATTATGTTTACGGCCTTATTCCTAACTATTACATTTCGACTTTGTATTGATGCACTTTATTGTTTAGTTTTGTTAGTTGTTGAATGATTGAATCATGTTTATCTCTTAAGTTTTGTTTTTCTTCGTCACGTTTTGACTTGCAGCCACCACCCATTAATCTTGATAACACCCTACATCTTAACTATTGTGTGAGGGTCACTAGCACAATTACAGAGTGACACTGCTTTTTGTTTTCTCCTGTTTGTTTACCTGTGACTTGTATAGTCTTTTGTGGAACAGTTCAACAGGTTATTATTGAAAATACTCTGTTTTTGGAGTAGGCAGACTTAGAACTTAGATTAATGTGTTCTTGGTTTTCTCTGGGTGTGGTTTTACTGCTAACCACTGGGAGTGACCTTACAGTAGGTGTCTGTGTCCGACTGTGCTAAAAGAGACTGCATCTTGTCCCACCCTGCTGCATAGACACTCACTTTAACTCACTGTGCTGTGTGTACACTGGAAAAAGTGAAAACATTATTTATTTTTATTTTATTTTATTTTTTACAAATTGTGTGTTAATGATTTATAAGAAATATTTGTTATTGACTTAACATGAAAATAATAAGTAAATGTAATATCTTATATTTTCAATCTGCAACATATAGTTATACATATTTTTATTTTATTCACCAAAATATGTTCCCCTGCCAATTCTTACAGCAGAGGAAAACAGTTATTCTATGCATGGTGTAAGATGATTTAATACAGTTAAAAAATACAGAAAACATATACCATATCTGCACCTATTACACTTATGTATTTATATTATTATAAATATGACTCAAAATACTATGTTATGTTTTTACGCTGAGCCAGCTACAAATACTACTAGGAACAAAAAAATACTTGTGTACCTAGAGCATACTGTATGTCCACTTGGACAACATGGGTGGGGTGGTCCTGGGAGATGGGCGTTTTAAACCTCCAGCTCCCAAAGAGAGCACAGGAAAGAAGGACAGGAAAAACAAGAGTTTCATAAGAGGGTGTGGATGGATATTGAAGGCGTGTTGCTCTTGCACAAACACATGAAAAGATACTACAGGCCAATATCTGCTCTGCCCAGAACTGAAGGCACCAAGCACAAAGGAAGTCGAGTGGATGAATGTTAAACGCTGGGTGTGGTGGACACAGTGACTTTTAATTAGATAGCAACCACCAGACAAACAACAGTACATGATTTAATGGATGGAGTGGTACTTAATGAACCTTCTGACCTCCAGCAGATAATAAAATAATAGCTATAGTAATAAAAGTACAATACCTTATGAGTAGAAATGAGAAATGAGAAAATGAGAGTTGGACTTGAAACCATACATCACAGTGAGTTGTATAAAAACTACAACAATCTGTGCTAAACAAACTAACATATGTAAAAACGTAATTGTCAGAGAACATATTATTAAAATTAGGTGTATGTTTGGTTGGGATGCACATCGGTATCGACTGATATTTGAGAGATACCGGTACTGGCCTATATAGACGGCTGAAGTTAACTTGTGCAAAAAGGATATGTTCTAACAGCCAGACAAAGAAAAGCCAATTTGTAAATTCTCATAATATTATTTTTACTAGATTTTGTTTATATTTATGTAATAATAAATACATTTCAAAGCAGTTAGTTCTAAGATGAATCCTGTGTTCCCTTTTCTTTATATAAAACATAAAAAAAACAATTTGTATAATATTGGTATCGGAATTGATAAAAAACTGATCATTATAAAATCGATAACAGCCAAGCATTTTCATATCGGGGCATCCCTAATCGTAGGATACAAATTTGGATATGTTCTATACAGTTTTCCTTAACATTTTGAGATAGGGACAATTTGACCTGTTAGCATGATACCTGACAGTGGATGAAAATACTGTAGGAACTACAGCTAAAGTCACTTTCTGCAAAGTTTGATGAAAAAAAAGCTCAGATTTATCTTGTTTGACTCAATAAAAACCCAGCTCAGTGATGCGAGCCAGTCACATTGAAGCTTTCATTATAGATACACAAAACCCACTTGAACACACAAGCATACACAGGCACAGTCACACATGCACATGGGCGCACACAGGTTGGGCACCCTTCTATTCACCGCTGTCTCTCCCTGTCTCCGGCGGCAGCAGCAGCAGCAGGTTGCCATGGAAACAGGGCTTGACTGGAAACAACAGGAGAGAAAGAAAGAAATCCGGTGCTCTGCCCACCTCTTCACCACTCCTCCTTTGTGTCCCTCGCTCAAAATACCCCCCTCCAACACACGATGCATTTCCAACTAATTACAGGTTTTCTGAAGGGTAGGCGAGCCAGTGACCACTCTTGCACTTCTTAGTCTTCTGCAACAGTTAGAAACCTTTTAAAGCCACCTCCGACAGAGTTAGAGCATTATTTCTGCATGCCCCCTCTACAGTAATAGCACAGTGTCTGCTCATATACCACCAGACCTTTATTATGGCCCATTATGAGCCCAATTTTGACTGAAAGGCCAGTGGAGGTGAAGAAAATGCTCCAGGTATACACCACCTGAGAGCCATATTTTATATGACTTAAGATTCTTGGTGACACGCCACTTAAGTATGTTTTAATGTAACTTTTATGTCCTCCATGCTATTAGGTATAGTAATAAACTTAAATAGATGTTTATTCCTACACACAGAGGCATTTGATATATCTTATATAAGCTTCAGAGAAAAAAAAACTTTTGCTTGCTAGCCAGTCAGTCCCCATGCACCCTTGTATGTTTGTGTGCAGTACAGTACTTGCTCCTGACTTCTCAGAGACAGTGAAAAAAAATTAACAATTCTCCCCGAGCTCCTTATCTCAGGGCCTGATAAAGAATAGTGTGCAGATGTGGCACTGCCTATTTGCATTCTCCACTAGTATCAGTATTACTGCTGGCTACTGGGTCATGCCTGACTGCTCTGTTGGTAAATTAAGATTTTGTTCAGATTGACAGCTCCTGACTAGAAATCTCTGCACTGAGGCACACATCGAAGCCCCCACGGGCACACACCTCTAGATATGATTAAAAAACAAGCTAAAACAAGTCATTTATTTTACGTGTCTTACATTTTCACAGGACATTTGGATCACAACGGTCTGTCGCCAAGGCACATCAAAAGTGACAGTGACGACGACGACCTGCCAAACGTGACCTTGGACAGTGTTAATGAGACGGGCTCCACGGCGCTCTCTATAGCCCGCGCAGTGCAAGAGTAAGTCAAAACTTTATACTGTCTTCTACAATCGGCATTTTATTGAAGTGTGGTCATTGTTGGCATGATGTACACATGTAAATAATTACACAGGAGTAAAAATACTGTTGCTTCAAAATAATATTACTCAAGGAAAAGAAATCACCCAAATAATTACTCACGTAGGACTAAAAAAGTACTGGGTGAGTACTGATTGGATATTGTTATAATTAGAGAAAGAGTAATAAATAATGTGGGTATAAGTATTGACCTACCTTATATCAACCAAATACTCAAGGCAAAGGCAAGATTTAGATTGTAAATATTAATAATAGTAATAATTTGAAAGGTGTACTAAATATCAGACAAATGGGATACTTCGAGTTCAAACCCTTATGTGACTGAGACTTTACATGGGTACGCGTCTATAGTCTGTCCTACACCTATAGCTCAAACATATAAGACACCGCAGTGAGCCCATCCAACTTCTCTGTCCAGTGGATGACAGCTCACTATACTGTATACTGATCAAGTGTTGGCAATAAACAAGAGAACAATATCAGCTTACCCCTGATCCAAACATGAACCTAGAGCATTAATGACTAGAAGCCTGGCCAGACTTAATCCCCTCAGGACTGTTGGAGTAACCATTAGGACAGGATAAAAAAAGTGTGAGAATCCTCTTAATTAACCAATTCTAACAATGTCTGTCTGGTTTTTGTGGTAAATGAGACACCTACTGTATTTGACTATTGATTGGATTTTTGGGCAATTGTGTTATGGAAATGTATTGTTATCACGATATGCATATATATCCATACGTTATGATTCAGCCTTAATCAGTATGGTAATTATAAAACAATATTAGATACTGCATGGTTTATTCTGATATCATTCAGCTCTTTACATGCAGCACTTTTGTTTTGGGAAGGTGCACACACTCTATTGGAAGTGAGGTTTCATTGCAGGTTATTAAAAGGGACAGACATACCCTAGAGTGCCACACGTGGGCACCGGGTGGTCAGAGGAGAACAGAGGTTGGCAGTACCCAACCTTTGAGTGCCCAGGCTTTCACTATGGAGATAAATCACCAGCCAGCCTCAGCTTATAGAGAGCTGCCAGGAGCTGCCAGGGCCTGCCCACACTTTCTCACTGAGCAAAGTGCAGACTGTGGAAACTCAACCCGGCTTTGTGCATGAAACACTATTTGGGACTGGTGGTAAACATGCATTGCAATAATTATGTTGAAATTTAAAATGATATAAACTAAATAATTGATGATATTTTGGTTATCCTTTTTTTATGCTGATAGTTCCACTGAATTTCAGCAGATTCACCAGAACTAAACCAGAACTAAACCAGAACTAAACCAGGATTCAACAAGAACTAAACCAGAACTATACCAGAACTAAACCAGGATTCAACAAGGACTAAACCAGAACTAAACCAGAACTAAACCAGGATTGAACAAGAACTAAACCAGAACTAAACCAGAACTAAACCAGAACTAAACCAGAACTAAAACAAGGACTAAACCAGAACTAAACCAGAACCAAACCAGAACTAAACCAGAACTAAAACAAGGACTAAATCAGAACAAATCCAGAATTAAAACAAGGACTAAACCAGAAATAAATCAGAACTAAAACAAGGACTAAACCAGAACTAAATCAGAACTAAACCAGAACTAAAACAAGGACTAAACCACAACAAATCCAGAACTAAAACAAGGACTAAAACAAGGACTAAACCAGTACTAAACCAGAACTAAAACAAGGACTAAAGCAGAACTAAACCAGAACTAAACTAGAACTAAAACAAGGACTAAACCAGAACAAATCCAGAACTAAAACAAGGACTAAAACAAGGACCAAACCAGGACTAAACCAGAACTCATCAAGGACTAAAGCAGAACTAAAGCAGAACTAAAACAAGGACTAAACCAGAACTAAGACAAGAATTGACCAGAACTAAAACTTGGACTTGGACCCAATTTAGCTCTATGTTTGTGCTTATTTAAGCCACATATACCCAATATATTTACTAGCATGTTATTCCACATAGTTGCGAATAGGCACACTTCTAAACTCCCATGAGTGTCAGTACACTGTGAGCTTAGGAAGAGGTCAACCTTTGTTAGGGTGCACACAAACCTACGTGTTTGTTGTCAATCGAAGTATCCTTGAGTTACTCACTTGTTCAACTACATAAAAGGAATGTGCATACATCATTTAAACAACAAAGACACCTTACTGTCATCTAGAGGAGTTTGAAACATACCCGCCTTACAGGCTATTGTGTTGCTCTATTGCTATCACTTAGAAGGAGCTGCTTGTATGTAATTTGGTACAGAGGGAGTGGAGCCAAGTGTCAGGGCGGAGGATGGGAGTGCCTGCAGCTTCCATTCCAGGTATCCATATATAAATAAATGAGAGAGGAGGAGAGATAGGAGGAACAGGGCTGTGTGTCATGTGCTTCTTGGGCAGCCTCCTCCATATTCATGTGTTTCCCTAGGGACCGCCGCATGGGCTTTTGTGGGACAGCATGAGTGAAAACCACAGAGAATGAGAGGAGAGGGTGGTGGAAGGATTGTGTTTTTGTGTTGTGTTGTGTTGTGTTGTGTTGTGTGTGTGTGTGTGTGTGTGTGTGTGGTAGTTGGAGGGCAGAGGTTTGTGTTGGTAGACTTGTCTCTGCTCAAGTCTGGCTCTTCCCCAAAGACCAGAAGCGACCGGAGCAGAGCAGCTGAGGTGAGGGGAGTGAATACTTGGACAGGTGCAGGAATGCCCACAAGCGTCTTGTCCAATATATACACACACAAACTAACCTTTGTATTGTTATGATAAATACACAGGGAGTTTGCTGTATGAATCAAAGTGAACCTAAAATGATACAATATATTTGATATTGTGATTGAACCACAAAATGTACTCTACACCTCTTACCTAGGGCATGGTTGTTTTCACACACAACCAGAGGGTAGCCAGTTTGAATCCCCACCTGAGCGCATACTGATGTTGTGTCCCTGGGCAAGACACTTAACCCACATTGCCAATGAATGTGGTGGTGGTTGGGGGGGCTGTAGGCGCAGACTGGCAGCCACACCTCTGTCAGTGTGTCCCAGGGCAGCTGTAGCTTACCACCGGATGTGACTGTGGAGTGAATTAACAATGTTTTATTTATTTATTACAGGGGGAGTGCATATTAAACATTTCTGTCAAAATGCCAGAGTTAGCCAAAAGGCTATTTTTCATCTGCAGTCCCTAGACAGATCTTAAAAGTCACCCTAAAACAAGAAGAGTAAAATATACATATTTACAAGAGATTAGAAAAGTGAATACATTTAGTAAAAAGTACAATTAAACAATAGAAACACAACAGACCAACCATCAGACAAACATCAGACAGACAAAGACATGAACACATACACATACACAAGGCAAGATGCCAGCAGGGGGCAGCGAGAGCAGGTCTTATTAATGTTGACAGCTTTGATTATTAATGAGCCATTTCTTTAACTGCGGGTTAAATGTATGTATTGTATTGTATTATATGTGTTGGTGGTGATGGGGGTGAGGTTCCACTCAGTAGCAGCTCCAACAGAGAAAGCATTTTGGCCAAATACAATCTCCCCTCGCTGCCCCTCTGGTTCTGCTGTGGTCAGATGTTCGGATGTTAACAAACTGGTGAAGAGGAGGGGATGATAGACCGTGAATAATTGGATAGACATAGATTGGAATATTTGACCATTCCCAGCTGAGTAATCTGTGTTTTTGTAATATTGGACAATGTTGTGCAATGAAGAGCTTTGTACAGTTTTTACAGTCATTCTTGAGAAGAGCTTGTTCTTGTTCAATTGTTCGAGGAATAGATTATGAGTAACAATTTCTGTTTGCGTTGATCCGCACTCTTGCAACAGAAAAGGTCTCTGTCCCATTGTTAGACAGGACCTATTTTGTCAGCATAGTTAGTGACTTGGCTAAAGTTGGTAGGGCATCAGAAAGTTCAAATCCAACCTGGCATAAACATACTATAACCACATAGAAGTGGTCAGTTTGTTTTTGGTGTGGATCCATTGTGGAACTGGAATATTTTTGTGAAGGTCTGATCTTTTTTTTTTTCTATGTAAATGTGTGTATTTATCAGTCAGAAAGACGTGAGACCTCATGTTGTTTCTCTAAAGGATAAATACAAATGTAGTTTCCGCATTGCGAACGGTGGCATTTGCTTCTTACGGCTCTGATGTGTGACACTTTTGAGATCGGTGTGAGCATCGCCAGGAAGGTGAGGATAAAACAAAATAAGACCAATGTGCCTAAAGCTACGATCTATTTTAACAACAGTCTCAGTTGTATGTCCTGTTTCCCGGTCTGTGAGACACAAACAGTGACTGTGATGCTGCTGTGGCACAGGGTTCAAGGCATGAGTTAGCCTCCAGGTTTACGTGACGAACAAAGAAGCATTCAGTTTGACGAGATGTGATACTGCACCCATAATGCTATTTTTATTATGAATCCCACTATAAAACCCTACAAATCTGGCTTTTTATACAATATTCTCACACACTGATTTTGACAATGACATCTTTGGATCAAGTGGATGACATATTTAACAGTGAATAGAAAGTATATCAGTATATCAGTTGCTTGGGGGGGCTTTTTACCGTAAATCTGAGAATGAAGAATGATGTTTGTTTGTAAAGTGATTATAACGTGATTAAAACTACACAACTCTAAAATAATCACTCGTTTGTAATTCTCTGTATAATGTATCCATACTGTTTAGATTCATGTTAAATTCTCTCTCTATAAAAAAACTAAATAAAAAGAGTTCAATATACAGTATTCAAGGAAGTAGTGAACAAAATCAGTCATAAGTAAATACTTGCAATCTCTGTTTTAGCAACCGTTGTATTTAAACCATTCTAAATGATACATAACAGAGAGAGCTGCTGGAATCCCCAAACTAGTGGTTCTCTTGGAAAGGGTCAAAGTCCATTTATGGAAAAACAAGGTAGTCCAGGCATTCACTCACTTAGTTTGCCACATATAACTAAAAACTTGATTTCACGGGGGCTATGTGGTTAAAAAGTCTGAAAAGTCTTTATTTCATTATGGGCTTGGAGTCATTTAAACTATACCAACGCATGTCGGCTTGTGTCTTCTTCAGGGCGTGAATACAGACCAAGGGAAAGAAACTTATGTTTACTTTTTAACCACAGGCCCCCATGAAATAAAGGATTTTTATATTTGGCAAACTAAGTGAGTGCCCGGATCTCTTCTCTATTTTAAATTCTATTCGGCTCGACGTGAACTTTTTGGTCAGAGGTTAGCTGGTCAGAGGTTAGCTGGTCAGAGGTTGGCTGGTCAGAGGCTGGCTAGTATTCTCCATAAGATACTAGCCAGCCAAGAGTTTTAGTTAGGAGCCTATATGAATAGCTGAAAATATTGTTACAGTTGTATATTTGTGCTTGCCAATGTAGTTTTTGGTTTTGTTGAGATCCGTAGCAGTGAAGTAAAAATACCTAAAAATTGTACTAGGTAAAATATTTTGGCTGTGTTACATTCCAACCACGGACATTTTTACTGTATGTGTGCTGAAAAATCCAACAGGACAATTCGGCTAGTGATAGTAACTGTGATGCTAGCCATAACTCAAATCTACCTGCATTTGGCTAGTTGGCTAGTGGTAATGTCAAGCCCTGATTCTAATCACATAGTCACTCCATGAAGTCAGTACGTAAACATCCTCTTCATCAGATAAACGCCCAAGCTCGTTTTTGTTTCCACTGTAAATCCTTGCTTGTCTTCTTCACTCCAACAACACACACGCTCACACACACACAACAACACATGCACACACAGACACACACACAACACACACACAGGCACAGACACACGCAAACACACACACACGCACACACACAACAACACACACACACACAACAACACACGCACACACACACACACACACACACGACAACACACGCACACACAGACACACACACAACACACACACAGGCACAGACACACGCAAACACACACACACACACACACACAACAACACACACACACAACAAC
>JAVQKC010129031.1:0-15807 GCA_036025475.1 Philypnodon macrostomus
TATTGTGTGAGGGATATTGTTCCAGATTTTACAGCTTACGACTGAGGGGACTTACTGTGCAAAGGTGGTACGTTTATGAGCCTCACAATCACCTCTAGTCATTGCTCTTGTAGTTCTGCCAGTGGTGGGTTTTTGTTTAATGAATTCTTGCGAGATCATGGAGTGTTTTGTTTATTATACATGCATATTTAAAGTGTCTGATGTTCTCGAAACTTAATAGATTATGTTTCAAGAATGTGACAGTGGTGGTAAGACATTGTTTTTTTAGCAAAGATTTTAAGACCTCTTTTAAACAGTGATTCAATCTGTTTGAGTGTGGTATCTCGGGTAAGGGTCCAATTTGTGAAGCAGTATTCGATATGTGAAAAGATCAGAGCATGCAGAAACAGTCTTGCTGCCTTTAATGTCAATAACTGATATGTCTGAAGTTATGAAGATTGAATTTGATTGTTTTTGAGATTTTTTTAACGTGCCTTTTGAAAGTGAGGGAGGAGTCGAGAACAACACCGAGGTACTTGAACTCGTGTACCAACTCAAGCTCCTATCCCCTCAGAAATACATTTGAACTTGTAATCTGCTTAGGAATTTGTTTTGAGAACAGTTTTTTTTGTGTTTAAGAGAAGACATGATTTTGTGAGCCAGTCTTAGACTTGAGTCATTGCAGATGTAAGAATGTGACTGGCTTCTTGTGTATTTTTTGCAGGTGATGGATATTACGTCATCATCGGCGTACATTTGTATATGAATGTTTCTGCACGCATCAGGAAGATTGTTAATGTAGAGAGAGAACAGAGTCGGTCCTAGTATGGACCCTTGTGGGACCCCTACAGGGTACTCTAGGTATGGCGATTTGACATTGTTGACCACAACACACTGTCTTCTATTGATCAGGTATGATTTTATCCATTTGAGTGCTTGATTTGAGAAATTAAAGTGTGTAAGTTTGGCTAAAAGAATCTTGTGGTCAAAGGGGTCAAATGCCTTTTTTAGATCTATGAAAACAGCACCAACACAACCACTCTCGTCCTATAAAAATGCTGATTGCAGACTGTCGAATGATGGGCGCGGAATCCAAACTGCATGGGGTGTAAAGGAGTGTGGTAGATGTTCAGGTGTACAGACAGGAGTTTGACAATCCATTTCTCAATTATTTTTGAGACTATTGGCAGGATATTGATTGGCCTGTAGTTGTTTTTGTCTTTTTTATCTCCTGTTTTGAAAATAGGACTGACAACACCTACTTTCCATTCAGTTGGCACTACGGAATGTCTGATTGATAGATTTACCATGTGTATAATTGGTGCTATTAGTGAATCTTTGTGTTCTTTTAAGAAGCTGGCATCAAGATCAAAGTCGTCTTTAGCTTTGGATGTATTTATTGAGTCTATTATTTTTTCTTCTTCTCTTGGAGTTATTTCATCTATATTAAAAATTGGTAGTTTGGAATTGATTGGACAAAACTCTTGTTCTGGTGGATTAAACTGTTTGGCTATGTCCTGCACAGAATTTACAAAGAAATTATTTAAATCAGAGGCAACAGTGAAAGGGTCTTTTACTAACTTATTATTAATCTGTATCTCTAAGTCGTCACTATCTTTTTTTGTTCTGTTTACTAGTAAATTTATTAATTCTGTTCCATATTTTTTTACTGTTTCCTTTTGCACTTTCGATAGCATTCATAAATGAGTTTGCTTTAGCTTTACATAATATTTGTGTCACTTTATTCCTAGCCACGGCAAATTTCTGTTTGTCTACGGTCAGACCCGATTTCAGAGATTGTTTTAGAAGATTGTCCCTTATGTTCATTAGTTCATTGGGAGGCAAGAACAGAAAAAGTCTGCCACCATGGTCCTCCCGAATCAGCTGTCAGAAGGCGACAGTAAAGCACTTGGCCTAGGCTATATCCCCAAAGAGGACAAGCTGCACGTGATGGTTGCTGTGAACTTTTCAAAGAAAAAGAAGAAAATGCGGCTGGGCGAAGACTTGACTAAAGAGCATGTGAGAATGCAGACAGATCCACTTACCCATCGGGAGCTGTTGAGCCAGGTGTCGGGGCTGTACGATCCTCTTGTTTTGGTGACGCCGGTGAAGCAAAAGGGGGCTATCCTGGTGAGACGGGCCTTCCAGGAAGCTAAGGTCAGGTACAGCACGGCTGAGAACACCTGGGACGTTGCTTTATCTGCCGAGCTTCGAGAGGATGCCATCTGCCTCTTTGAAGAGTACACTGAGCTGAACCAGATAAGATTCACCAGACCACTGACACCTGCGTGCCCAAAAGGCAAACCCTCTGTCATCACATTTTCTGTTGGCAGTGAGCACTCGTATGGGGCAGTGCTGTACCTCTGGTGGAGCTGTGGCCGGGGTGTGGAGATTTGGCTGGTTGTATCGAAAGGCCAAACTGACCCCGTTGGACCATAAAGGAGATGCAGTGAAGGCAGGGGACTATGGAGCAGTCTACGCAGCACGTCTCAGATTCAGCACCCTAACAAGACTAATAAAGACTATAGCCCTGGTCTGGAGGGCAGCAAAAAGGTTCCTGCGGGGCAAGACGAGAGGTCTACCAAAGTGGGAGGTGGTCCCTGCGTCCGGTGTCATCACTGTCCAAGAGAGAGAAGATGCATTCCTTGAAATCTGCCTGGTAGCTCGAGATGGCGTGTCCTTTCAAACCAGCACAACAAATCGTCTCGTCGTGTTCAGATATGATGAGAGAGGCTGTTGGTATGCGGAGGTCGAGTTCAGCTGTTCCAAGAGGACTGCAGAGCTGTTCTCCTGATACCGTTCTGCTCCAGGGGTAGGAGTCTTGCTGGCCCGTCAGGCTCATCAAGAGGGGCACGAGGGGATAGCTGGAACTCTGCTGAGGATGCAGGCAAAGGCATGGTGCCAACTCACCAATCTGAATCTCATTGTTCGAGGCAAGTGGCATACAGCAGAGAGGAATGTTGCCGTGCGAGATGTCGTGTGGCTGTGCGACCAAAATGCGCTGCGGGGGCAGTTCAAGTTAGGAAGGGTCGTCTCCACCTACCCACACCCTAAAAGGGTTGTGAGGCACGTTGACATCCTTGTCTGGACCAAAGACTGCTGTATAGGACATTGTTGCTCACTCTAAATGAATGCTGGTAAGGCTTCGTTTTATGTGTCGTGTCACATGGTGCTAAAACGTGTGTAAACCTTAAATTGTCATTTCATGGTTGTTTAAAATATAAATGCATAAATATGGTTAAAATCCTGGTTGTTAAAATGGGCTTAAAAACATTTACTTGATTGCTCAATTTAGATGTTCAAGTTTGAAGTCATTAATCATTTTTTTTTTTTTGTATCTAAAAAATTACACTGGTTTATATTTCTGTTTGTAAGGTTTTGAACCAAAGACATCTTTTGTCCACGAGTGAAGTCCACTAAACCGAGTAGGACCTTTTCAAGTGGAGAGCCTATACAATTACAAAATCACTTGACAATGTTTGTTATATGGAATGTTCAAAATTCTGGAATGGAGGCCACTGGAGCAAAAGTGAGTTAACTTTACAAAAAAAAGTACGATTTCTGGTGAGGGATAGAATAATTCTGAGCAGACGATGAAAAAACTATTGTGGTCATCAACATTTCTGTAAGGTCCAGTAAAACCTAAGAATCAATACTTTTTTCTTTAGTTAAAAAACTAACTGTTATTAATGTGTACGTTAAAAGAACATACAATGTGATGTACATTCACTAATGTTTCTTAACCAGGCTCTGACATTACCTACATGTAGAGAGTGCATGTTATTTGCCAAAACCATCTTAATTTGTGATATATTGTGGTTAATTCTAATTTCTCAATTGAAAATGTGTTATGGTCTTGCCTCCAGTAGTCTCCATTCTGGAATTTAAAACTTTCTGTTTACAGACTTTGAAAGGGTCTGTATTCTATAGTTGTGGTTGTTTTTTTGTTTGTTTGTTCTGTATGCCTCAGACCTGTTAGTCTAGTCCATTGGTTCGCAAATTTTGTACCCAACTTTTTTTTTGGTTTGATGCTATTTTTGGTGTTTTAATTATTTTAAATGTATGTTTTGCTGTCATAAAATATTTTTTCATTATTTTTATTTTTATGTTTTTGTTTCTTTTATTGTACTTTTGATGACATTTGGTTCTGGACATACAAAAAAACATTTTTTTGCTTGAAATATAAATTTTGGGTGACCCAACTAAAGGCTTTGGTGACCCAGTGTTTCCCAGTGTGGAATCTAGTCCACATCTCAAGGACAAAGTGCTGCCTTAAAGCTCCGCTCTATACTTCAGGTATTCCCAGCATGAATTTACTTATAGAATAATAATGATTCTTTCTTTCTTTTTTTCACTGGGAAAATTGAATAATTAGTTAAAATGGCTTACAGCCACAATATTTATATTGACTTTGACTTGTTTAATGTAGATTTTTTTGTATTGTTTTACCAGTTATCAGCTAGTTTATTTAGAACTGCTTAGTGTTTATTACAAAAACCATTAACATTAAAACTGAGGTCACATATTTTGCTCATATTTTTCAATACTAAAACACAAACAAACCAACAAAACCTCCTGTAGCCCCTGTAACCTTCTGGGTCCCATGCAGTCTTGCTGGCCGCACTGCCTGACGTTACGCCCCTGAGCATTTTACATGCAGCTCTTGATGTACTGTGTGCGCGGACATATAAGGGGAAGATGTTGATTGATTGCATGTTGGAGCGACAGGATGTCTCTCTCAAAATAGAATTTGAGCCCAGCAGGGGCCTGTGACTTCCTAAAGCAGAGAGGAAGAAGAGGAAGATCTATACGCTGAGGAGTTGAAAATAGAATTAGGCTCCAAAGCAGTGTGTACGTTTACTGAATTAGCAGACTTAAAGAACTAAAATAGGGCAATGGTGGGTCTGGCTGTGTGCTGAGTCACTGTATAGGATGGAGGTTTGTGCTGAGATGTTGTTTGCTCATCACTTCTTGTGGGCGGAAAAAGTGGCTAAATCTAACAATAGAAAAGACTTTACAAAAAAGACCTTTTAAAATGGATGTCTGGAGGGTTTCTAAATGATAAAAATGTTATAAAGTAAAGAAAGAATGACTAAAATTAACTATCTCAACCTATTTCATTAGTCCCTGCCCCGGCTCTACAGCAACATCCAATCAGAGTTTGTGGGTCATTCATTGACTCATTCATTCATTCATCTGGAGCCTATCCCACTATTCCTGATAATTAATCAATGTTTGATCGTTTTGATCAAGACTGAAAGTGAACAATAGATATAATCTTAAAGGGCCTGAATTATATTATTTACATTTTGCAAACGTCACAGTCTATTTTCCCACTTGAACTCAATGAGTAAAGGTCTGACCACGGACCAAACCATTTGTGTTGGTTTTCGGGGGTTTTCCAAAAAATATATAGATATAAACAAAGCCTGTGTAAGTGTTAAAACATGGTTAAAAACTCATGTAGTGGTGGATTTTACCTGCATAAAAAACTATGAATGTACCAAAGTCAATATTTTCGGTAATCTTGGACATATCAATGACATGGCATTAAAATGGTTAGTTGTACTGTGGCTTATTAGGGTGTCAGTGCTGTGACTCATAGTGGGAAACCACAAGACAGGAAGTAACATTGGTTGTGCATTGCAATGGTGGTTTATACACATCAACTCTGTCAATGTCTTAATAACAAAATCTTGTTTAAGGCCAAACACCTAAAGCGGGCCCTGAGGAGGAAGGACTGCAGCAGGGACTCGGAGTGAGCAGAAAGGAAAAAGAGAGAGTGCTTATTCAGGCAGTATAGAAGCTTTGTAACAATCACGTTGGGTAAGAGTTTGTCCTGCAACCAGTAGGTCGCCAGTTCGAATCCCCGCCCGAGCGTATACTGCCATTTTGTCCCTGGGCAAGACACTAATCCAACTTATGAATTAAAGTGGTTGTGTGATTGGTGTTTGGTGGTGATCAGTGCGGCCGTAGGCGCAAACAGGCAGCCACACTTTTGTCAGACTGCCCCAGGGCAGCTGTGGCTATACAAACAGCTTACCACCACCCGGTTAGTGACTGGAGTGAATGAATAATGCAATTTGTAAAGCATCTTTGAGTGGCCAGAAGAGCGCTGTATAAAACAAATGATTAATTATCATTATTATTGAATCTGTTTGCAGTGTTTTACATGACTTTCACTCAGCGACTCAGTGATTATTATTCACCATAACCTGTGCCGTGCCTGCTTTAAGATTACTTCTTCGGGGACAAGGGGTCCTAGGGCTTTCTTGACATTATTTCGGGGTCGCTCTTTGATTTCATTAAAATGGTACTTGAAACAGCACATTGTTTCAGAGATTCTACTCGGTGGAAGAATTGCCAATTGTCAGACATCCAACTTCTTTAAATAAATATTTTATTTGAAAATAAATACATTTTCTCAAAATAGAATCAATAACATTACAAAAGCTTTGGGGAGCAGGGTAACATAGAACATAGAAGAGGTTTACCCAAATCAATGGCTCAAATGTGAAACAAAGAATACAATATAGCTCAAAATGATTGTATGCCAATATCAGCAGTATGTGTATCTTCAAAATGTAAATTGCAATAATGCGACAGTTTTTCATCTGATAGTAGATAAACTGATTTTCCTAATAGAGCAATAACTTTCTTTTCACTGAAGACAACATTAATACCAAGGAGGGTCACTCTCTGAGGTGACCGATTTTACTTCCTCTTCAGTTGTATCTGTTTTCTGGACACATATATTCAGCAGGTTTTTCTTTTTACTTTGTGTCCCTCTATATTCTGACCACACAGATAAGTGGAAAGACATCTTGTTACACATTGAATGCTTTCTTTTAGTTGGATTATGGAGTCACATGCAGTAAAAAGACAATTTGGGCCAATTGAGAGGTGAGACATAAAAATTGCTCTGTGGGCCACATCAGGAACCTAAGCCATAGTTTGGGCACTCCTGTATTAGAGCCTTGAATGAAACTGTGTTGTGACTAAATAAAAAAAGACTAACTTTAGCCATGATTTCTTTTATAGTCCTCCTTGGCCTTGTTTTGGTCTTCGTTTAGTCTAACTCTTTTAATTATTTCTGGTTAATTAAACTTGCATCAAAATAACAATATTGCAACCATCATCAGACCAGTTCCAGTCAATGGACAGTACATTCTGCTGCTCTGTCAGACAGTGGTGGTACCCCTTACACACACTTTGATAATATCTTGACTTCATTCATTCACCACATTCAAAATTCATGGCTATCCTTGAATCTACAAACTCTGTATAAGTATATGTCAGCCAATATGCACAACGTTGGCTGATATCAGTATGGCCTATGAAGATGGCTGATGATAATGTTAATCAAAAACTTTAACTTTTCGTCACTCACTATATTTTAGATCAGATTTAAAAACAGCAGACATTTGGGTCAAAAGTTAATCTGAACACGAAAAGTCGACCCATGGATAATAGACTACTCGAAAGTAAAAAGGACCATATAAACCCTTTAAAATGTTGGTCATATGGAGTTCAAAATTCCTGAATGGAGGCAACTAGAGCAAAAGTGAGTTAACTTTACAAAAAAGTAGGATATCTGGTGAGGGATAGAATAAGTCTGAACATACAATGAAAAAAACTGTTGTGGTCTTCAACATTTCTGTATAACCTAAAAATCAAGAATTTCGCCCCCAGCCAAAATGCTAACTGTTACTAATGTGTACAATGTGAGTGAATATTTTGCGGTTAATGCTATATTTCACCATTGAAAATGTATTATGGTCTTGCCTCCAGTTGCATCCATTCTGGAATTTTTATTCACAATTTTTGAAAGGGTCTACTGCATTTTATATGACAAATGTCTCCATAGAAACCGGAATGAATTTTTTTTATGGAAAAAATTTGAAAATGCATTATGGTCCATTTCACTTCCGAGTACACTTGGTTCAAAGGGTCTACATTTTTTAAATAATTTCAAGCATAATTATCTGCTAGTGGAAAGAGAAAATTGCACGCATCAATATTGGCCATCAGCAATGGTTATCAACCTAGAAGTTTCATATAGATACAGTCGGCAACAGTGGAAACGGCCACAGTAACGGCCGATTCCGGTCCCTCCGTTGGGGAACGCATACTATTCAATACAAATTCCAATATGGCTGCAAATACAAAATTAGCGATATATAATTTACATAATAAAGACCCGGACCTAAATAGGCCAACAAAGAGGTCCAGTGATCCAAATTAGTGCATTAAATACACAAATTACCAACCGTTAGCTGCCTATTACATGCTAATATAATGGGAAGAAAAAGGTTTTTTTTCCCCACATTTGAGACCACACCCCCAAATCCGACTGTATCTATTCCCTATAGAGCGCAACAGTGCCTCTCTGGTTCCTGAAGTAAAAATCCCATTCATTTTTGCCATAGACGTTTTGAAAAATTTAAAATTTAATATCGATGGAGGCTAATCAGCTATGTGATAACTCATGATCATAATGCAAATATTTTCAGCTAAAATATATAACATATGAAAATATTAGCACTATGGCACATAGCTGATTAGCCTCTATCGACCCTTTAAACTCTTAAAATATGTATTTTTCAAAAAACATCTATGGCAAAAATGAAGGGTTTTTTTAGGCACTGTTGCGCTCTATATGCAAAAAGGTAAGGAAATATTCTCTTGTCAACACTAAACTATCAAAAATCACCCACATCGTCCATTTTTTCAAAAGTAGTACCTTGAATATGTCTAGATCAATCACTTCTAGTCTACAGTACAGAGATAGCATACACAAGAAGGCGTATTGATATAGCTGTAAATCAAGAGGCCACTGTCGCTAATGTCAGAAGTCATGTTGTTGGAGGTTGGCTGAGGTATGCCTGGCAGAAGGAGAAGCTCACCTGCACTGTTTTACTTTATCGCGGTGGTGATTTGGTCATTGTTTTGACAGATCTGCAATGGCGGGGATAGCATAGTTCTTTTGGAATAGTTTAGGGCTGCACAATATATCCCACAAATATTGTTCTGGTAATATTAGCAACTGCAAAGACGTAATATATCGCAACAAAAGCACGGATATGGTAAAAATACAAGATCACGATTTTAGTCTAGGCATGATCACGATTTAGATTTAGTTGAGTTTGTTATTTTTTGTCTTACACTGAAGACTCCTGCTCATCAGTGTCTTCATCAAATATTTTCCTTTTCTACGAGTGGAAAGAGAACACCAGCATTGTTACAATAAAAATTCAACAACATCCCCAGATTAGAAAATTGTCATAAATTCATATCACGTTACAATTTTTTATCGCTCCTCTTTTGAAGTCAAATTTTCGTCACAATATCCTTGCTTAGTCCATAGTAAATAAGGAAACGTTCTGTACTGTAATCAAACTTGCATAAAAACAACACTTTTTTGTGATATATTTCAACCATTGTTTGCAGAGTGCACTGGACTCTGCGAGTACTCAGTACACAAATAGCATCACATGTGCAGATGCAAAGTAGTAACCTCCACAAAAAAAACATAATTACCAAATGCACTCAAATCTCAGCTGTCTGTTTTATAATTATTGAGTCGTCGGGGAAAATGTGCGAGGCGAACTCAATTAAGACAGGCGTGTGAGAACATGTCATTTTTAAGTAGCAGTGTAAGCTAATCTATGACAGCAACTTAGCACACTGAGCTTCTGCCCAGCGATCGGTTCTAATGGAATCAATGCCACAGGTATAGGCTTTAAACAGTGATTAAACTAATGGGAGATCACTGCATCGCTAAGACCCCTATTTTTAACAATCGGCTCCAACACTGGGGGGAATAGAAGAGGAGGAACCATGGACTAGACAACTGTTATGTCAGGGGTGTCCAAACCTTTTTTTCACTGAAGGGCACATTGTCAAAAAATGATTACCGAGGAGGGCCACTGGCTGAGGTGATAGATTTTGTACACAGACTTTCTGGTCACATATGTTCTGGTAGTTTGTTTGTGTCCCTAAGCCCACACAGAAAAGTGAAAAGATATTTTGTTACAAATTGAATGCACGTGAAAAGACAATTTGGGCCAATTGAGAGGTAAGCCCGAGGGGCCCCCACTCCGTAGTTTGGACACCCCTGGTTTATGTAAAGTCACACTTGTAGCCTGTGTCCACACTAAAACATTTGTTTCTCTCATAAAATCATTTTATGTAAAAATATTTATTTCCCAATCATTTGGATGGTGTCAGTGCATGTGAATGGGGTGTAGAACGGAGGTAATTATGTGAATTTAAGCTCGCACATATTCCAAAAAATTGTTTACCTTCCCAAAATCAAAATCAAAGTCATTTTATTTACATTCCTATTATATGGAATTGTTTTTTAACCTTTATTGAACCAGGAAAGTCCCAGTGAGATTCAGAATCTCTTTTTCAGGGGAGTCCTGGCCCCAATGGGGAACTTATAGTACACATTTTTAGTGGTAGGAGAAACTGGAGTGCCCGGAGGAATCCTACACAGACACGAAGAGAACATGCAAACTCCACACAGAAGGACCACAACTACATGGTCTGGGAATCAAACCCAGGACCCTCTTGCTGTGAGTTAAGTGTGCTAACCAATGTGCCACCGTGCCATGTTTGTCTGCCTTTACCAACAAAGTGGTTTAGCACCAGCTGGTTAGTGCAGGAACTACAGACATTAGAAATAGGTCTGCACAATTGAACGCAATAGAATAAATTTTAGTGGTTGTAATTGGCTGCAAAAGCTGTGTTTTTCACATAATATCCTCGACACTAAACAAAATATATGTAATCTTGTAGGTTTAATCTCTACAAACATGTTTTGAAAGGCCTGTGAATATTGAAGAAGTTTAACAGTTAACAGTAATTTTAGTCTTCCTTCAAGCGCTAATGCTTTCAGAAATGTGAAGGTGCTTGAAAATTAGTTTTGAAAACAACATCACTAATCTAATCGCAATTGTGCAACCCTAACTTGAAGCATATTTGTACACTATAAATTCAATCCATCTGATGAAATTTAAAAAGTATTTTAATGGCAAGGGCGACTTATGCAGTAAAACAGTGCAGACAAATGATAGAAATGCAAGCCAGGTGAAATCCATATAAATATTGGCTATGTATTTACAAAAAAAGGAGACATGGTAATATAAATGACTGGTGCTCTATGGTCTATTGTTTTGATATGAATTAGTGTGGACATAGCATTTTATAGTTTTGCCCTCTCTTCAGCCCTCAAAATGTAGGGCGGTCTCTAAATTCTGCTATGAGCTGTTGGCTTCACGTGAATGTTCTGTTAAAAAGGTGTAGTCCGAAAGTTCCCTAACATTTGAAAAAGTGAAATTAAATTGACTAGAGGCCTGATTAGATGTTGCTGTAGGGGCCACGGGATGGGCCTAATGTAAAATGACAATTATGAAAGATTGCCTACTTTACATCACAGAACAGGATCAAAATGTTAGGAAACTTATGGACTACACCTTTACATCCTACACGTCTGTTCCGGTTGATTAGCAGGAGCTGATGTGATACAGTGAATGAAGGCAGATAAAGAACATTGAACAAAACACAACCCCTGTCACCACAAACACTGCACATTCCTTCTTCTTAAGACGTTTCTCAGTTTTTGAAGAGCCAGCCTTCAATATACACATTTGAGAAGAAAAAAGATTCTCTGGGCTAACATTTATAAATCACTCTGTAAAGCATCTGCTACTTGGTGATAGTGGCTTTAAAATACATTTCAAGAAGCCACAAAAAAAAAACGAGCAGTACCGAGTTCTTTCTTCCCATTTCCGCCCGTAGCCATGGCACTGCAGGCATGTCGCTCCGGGCAGAAAGCGATGCGGTTCCGTCCGATTTGGCCAAAGAAACCTTGTATCAATATCGTAGGGATTGTCTCGTTTCTGTACGCTACTACAATCCATCTTTGGAAAGTTCGTACCAAAATCCAAAATGCCTCAACAGCTGACCGTACTGGACTGCTGCTTGCAAACAAAATCAGACAAGAAGTCAAACTCGTTTTGTCCGAGAAAAAGCTCCGGAAGCTCCTGTACGCGATCCAAACCCAACTCGAGAACCAAAGACGTTAGAACCTCTTCGTCTATCAGGTCCATATCCGTGACATTGAGCCCCAATGGTCCACCCATGTGTTGAATTCCCGACAGCTGGTTGGGGCCCATTCGGTACTGCGCCAAACTGGGGTTGTGGTGCCCGTTGGCCGGATTCAGGGGGTATCCGTGGTATTGGGTGTTGAGTTTTTGAAGATGCATGCTCGCCATTAGCTGTTGGGAGGTAAGATTGCCATGATGGTACGCTTGCTGAGGGTGTCCGCTTTGTTGTTGTTGTTGTTGTTGTTGGTGCTGAATATGGTGGTGCTGCTGATGGGGGCCCTGGTTTTGGTACATCATGTTGCCGGACATCATCTGGTGGTGGGGGTGATGGTTAGCCATAGGACCATTCATGCCGGCAGGCCCCACCATACCCGGTCTCTGCCTCATTGCAGTCTCCATGCCGTTCTGGGGCCCCCGATAGTGCATCTGCATCTGGTCACTGGGGAGGGCGCGCATGCCGGGCTGGCCGCTGTGCTGCGGGTGTCCGGTCATGCCCATTCGGAAGCCGTGGGCCATGGGCATCATCATGTGTTCAGCCATGACTGCACTGCAAAACAAAGAAGAAAGATGTAAGCATCATGATCAAATCAGAATGATAGTAGTTCTGACTTAGACTAGGGGTGGGCGATATGGCGATAAAAAAAATCTAATTGTGATATGAAGTGGTTATGATTTTGTATTGTGGGGAAATCGTTCAATCGCAATATAGTGAATTCATGCGCTGCTCTTCACTGTCATTTTTACTGTAACAATACCAGATTTGATAAAACACTAAAAATAGGATGAAGTATTATGATGAATATTGGATTTGATGCAGATCATTGTTCATTGTTAATGTTGTTTCTGCCTCAAACTCTTACTTACTTCATTCATACATGTTTGAGTAATTAATTATGTTGAGCTATGTCCTCCCCGAAAGCTGAAAACAGATCATGGGATTCACCTATAAGTGAAGGGAAGTACTTGGGCGACACTTGACTGCTTCTAGAGCCGATTTAAAAACACTGTCCTACCAGTAACATTAATAGGTACCACGTGCATTTTGAGCTGAAAGTTAAAGCAGTACCTGATTTGTGCAGGACCGAAAAGCACCTACGTTTGAATGATGCACTACCCTTCCCCTTCTCAACCCTTTATCCCGGTCTCACACAAACCAGGAAGTACCAGAATAATGAGCAACGGTGAATTTTTAAATATAACATCAGCTCCCTCACATTATTATTGATAGTCTAGTTCTTGATAAATAAACACAGTTCCAACCAATCAGAGTGCTCCTGTCCTGTGGTAGCACTCTAAAACAAAAACCCTTATAATACAGCCCACAGAGGGTCTCAGAGTCTAATTTTTCTCTCAGATGATGTCTGGTATGCTGTACTATTGTGTGATCATTTTTGCTCAAATACAAATAAATTAAAAATATCAGGCACTGCAGCTTTAAGGGGTTAATGGAGTTGCTAGAGATGCTAAAGCCAGCGGTTCCCAAATTGTGGTGCAGGTCCCACTTGTTGTACTTTAGCTCTTTCTAGTGGACTTACTGTCTCTCTCTTATCACAACCCACTTTGATAAGTTACATCATATTACAAACATAATTCCATGCTAGTAATGACCAGCCCTTGGTATCACATAGGACTGGGGAGGGCAGCAGTAGCCTACCCTTGCAGCCCAAAGGAATGCTTGACCATTGCTTGCTCGATCACTTCTCCCCCCACAACAACAACAAAAAACTGCATCCACCAAGATCCCCTGTAGCCACTCTGCATCCCAGCACACCGTGATAGGTGCCCTATTGTAGAATCACCAGCTGGGGGGACCATTTGGAGGCTTTTAAATTCACAAAATGAGTCGATGTGCTGCTCTTAGCTTGTAGCGATCCGAGGACAAAACACTAAAAATATGTGTATTACAGAAACGCTCTTGAACAAACTGTGAAAACGCGTGTCCAGTTCACGTAATACGAATACAGCCTATAGCTTGAATTTGGGGAGAGAGAACTCATTTTGACGATTAACAAGATCCAAAACGTTTTCCCCAAGCTCAAAAAGCGCAAAAAGAGCGAGAAGACACCTCTCTCTGTCTGTTTTGAAGAGTAAACAAAACAAACGTACCTTTATAAATGAATGCAAAAGCGAAGTTGCCTCGATTCCACTGTTAGTGTTAGGTCCAGCTGATTCCAAAGGCTCCGCACGACTCGAGAGGAGTCTGTTTTCTGGGTCAACTGCGGGATTACATGCACGTATAAAGCCAACGAAGGAGTGGTGAGAGAGGCGAGGAGGGAGGTAGGGAGGAGCTAGCGTCCTTTCCCCGTCTCCTTTGTCGCTGTTGGCCCTCCCCCTTGATCACTGTGCAAAGAAACAGTCGCTAAACCAGCCGTGCGTAATGGTGATCCAGGGGGAAGCGTCACGTAGCGCGCACACACAAACACCAGTCTGCTGCCCAGCGCCCGCTTCGGCCACAAGGCACGCTGTTATTCCGCTTATCATCAGAGCAATGTTGGTACAATTACTTCAAAATAATATTACTCAAGAAAAGTAACAAATAATGTATCAAGTATGAGTAAAAACGTGACTATTTCTATGTAAAAATATATATTTGTTACAATAATCAAAAAAGTTTATGGGACCAGGAGGTGGAGGGACACAACTAGGTCTAAACCAGGACTAAACAAGGCCTGGACCACAACAAAACTAGGACTAAAACATTTCTGGACCACAACTAATCAAGGGTCTAAACCAGGACTAAATCCTGTCTGGAAGCATTGACAGCAAACATATTAGCCACATAAATGCCTTTCAGAACATGTTTATAGAGGTTAAACCTACAAGGTGCAGGCATGTTAGAAACCTGCCTAATCCATGTTTGAGTTTTGTTTTTTATCACCAGAAAACTAATGTTAGCTAAGTTTACATAAAACGCTTCACAGTGCATACAGGAGCCTACTAATCCTTGTGTGATGAAGTTGGACTTGGGCTCTCCTTGGACATGAATTAAAACCAAACTTAATGATAAACTTGGCAAAATGTTACTATCAAATGAGTGTCCACCATGGGCCCAGTGGAAGACGCTGAACCGCTTAAGAACCGGAACAGGACGTCCAAAAGCTGCCTTAGCCAGATGGGGCTATGAAACTGGCCCAACCACCTGTGAATGTGGTTCCCCCCTCCCATTAAGAAATGGGAAAATGTCATATAACCAAGCTTCAAAGACACGAAAAGAAGAAGTGTCCACTAATCTGGTTACAGGGGCGTCACATCCGAAAGTGCAGCCAGTGCAACAGACCGGGGGCCCAGGAGGTGGAGGGGCCCCATTGTTGTTTAAACTATGTCTAAATCAGGACTAAACAAGGTCTGGACTAGAACTAAACCAGGTCTAAATCAGGACTAAACAAGGTCTGGACTAGAACTAAACCAGGTCTGAATCAGGACTAAACATGGTCTGGACTAGAACTAAACCAAGTCTGAATTAAGACTAAACAAGGTCTGGACTAGAACTAAACCAGGTCTGAATCAGGACTAAAACACCCCTCAACCACAATTAAACAAGGTCCAGGTCTAAACCAGGACTATGACATAAAAAAATCTGTAGTAATAATAATAACAATTAAAGCCGCAAGCGGCGTCAAACGGCCCTCGCTCTCGGCCACCCTCTGCCGGCCTCCGCGACCCCCCGTCACGCGCCAAAGTGCCCCCCCGCATCAGCTTGGCCCATTGACTTTGT
>JAVQKC010129081.1:0-26098 GCA_036025475.1 Philypnodon macrostomus
GTGCTGGCAGGCTCCTGTATCGTCTACCAGAGGGTAGCGGACGGAACAGTCCTTGTGCTGGATGAGTAGGGTCCTTAGTGATGCTGCGGGCCTTATGCAGACCCCTGCTGTGGTAAATAATGTGGGTCAGAGAGTAAAATGTATTTATTTTATTTTATTTCTAACCAAAGTAAAACTTGACCTTTTGGTAACCCACAAACTCTGATTTGATGTTCCTTTAGAGGCCAAGGGAGGGTCTACACTATGGCCTGGGGAAAATACAGCAGTCAGAGCACATTCTTGTGGCTGTCAGACTTAGCTGTCAGTTGCCCAAATGGTCTTTTTACCCCCGCCAAGGAGGTAATGTTTTCTGTGGCGTCCGTCTGTAAGCGACTTTACTCAAAAACTACTGCTTGGATTTGGATGAAATTTTCAGCTTCAGATTTCATTGTGGGAGTGATCTGAATCATGGTCATGGACCCGCTGCCCAGGCCGAGATCTGCGCTCTCCCAGAGCTTCAGTGACTTCATGTGACTCTACATAATCCAACTAAAAGAAAGCATTCATTATATAACAAGATATGTGTTTACTTTTCTGTGGTTATAATATAGAGTGACACTAAAAACCTTCCAGAAGATGTGTCCAGAAAACAGTTAGAACTGAGGGGACTTGGTGAAGTGAAATGGGCCGCCTCAGAGAGGCAATGTGGCCCTCAGTGACAAAGGTTTGGACACCCCTGATCTAGAGTAAAAATAATCATTCTGACAGATTAGAGACTCTACATCACAGAACTAGGTCCGAGAGTGAACAACCAAAACAATCTCTTATGGTAGGAAACCTCGGGACTACATTTACCTTTTGCAGGTGGTGTGGTTATTAATGCCAGCCTCACAGAGAGCAGCAGAAGCATGGCTTTAACCCCGGGCCTCCACAAGCTCCCAGATCTCCTCAGCATACTTCTCATATTAAAAGAAAACAAGTTACTCAAATGAGACAGATGGTTTGTGTTTGAGATGACACTTCTCTGTCCTCCCCCCTGCCCCCCCCGGCCCCTGCCTCTGCCAGGTTGTGCAACAGGTCTCAGGACCACTGGCACCAACAGAAGATGGCCTCAGGTTAAATCCAAAGTTTACCATCACAGCGGAGTAAGCCACACAGATGGGATGAGAATATTCTGCGCTGCCCTCTCTTCAAACTGCTGTGTGTTTTTTGAATTGTATTTTTTCAGCCTCATTTAAATTAGAAGGACTCTTTACACGCCAGTCGACTCTATAAAAGGCATCTGTTCATCAGAGTGCGGCCCTCCGCTAAAAAAATCAGCCTGCAATCAGAGGACGCGCTGCCTGAAAAGTCATTTAGCGTGCTGCAAATTCAACTTTCTTCCACTTTAGTTTATTTGTCATACGCAGGTTCAACACAAGGTCAACAATGCAATGAAATGCTTTGGATCGGAAGAACCGTTAGACTCACTAAGCTAGTCATGAAGTACTAGTAGCATGCAATAATAGTACATGGTAAAAAAAAGAAAAGTGTTTGCAAAAAAGAAATAAGTAAACAATAAAATAAACGTATAGTAAAAAATAAGTACAATACAAATACAAGGTGCAGATAGGATTATATAAGGTGTACAGCGTGAGCTAAGCTAAACTCGATTAACTCTTCGATTTACATTCGCACCTGAAGGATCAATCTTTATGTTCAGTTTTAGTCACGTGGCAGCCATGTTGAAAATCTACAACAATCATCATTATTGTCCCTATACATTCTATAGCCCATTACAGGTTAATGGGAGATGGGGGGCAGGAAAATGACTGTTGTGAATCTGCAGATGTTGTGTGTGGTTGGACAGATATCGGGAGTAATGGTTGATCAGATCAGATTCAACACTTTTAGATTTTTTTGGAGGGACAGAATATAATCCTTCTGAGAATTGTACAGTTTAAGTGCCATTATCACACATCATTGTCATTCATTTGACCAAAAGAACCGGGTTTTATTGTGAAACATTCAAGGAGTTTACATTTGTGTGGTGGAGGGAGACGAGAGGGCGTTTTACATGCAACTAATGTGCACTTATCTACAGCTATTCACACGAAGACCAGGTCCTTCAAAATAAAAGAGACATTATGTTGTGTGTGCGCGCATTACTGTGGATAAATCATCCAACTGAGAAGAAGAGTTAATGTTCTTCTAATAATCCCATAGAGTTAATACAGAATTCTGGCCCCTGTCCTCCATCTGAGGGTATGACATCATCACATTCAAAAATAACATTTCAATAAATGCTGTAATGTGTGACGTCCCAGAGAATCTACTCAAAGATATGAAAAAGGGCTTAAACAATGTTTCTCAAACTGCGGTACACGGACCATTGTTAGTGCTTGGGAGACATTAATGGGATTATTAAAAGCTGGTTATTATGGCCCCATAATCCAGTCCTGGTTCGGACCCGATCTGGTCTGGTTTGGAGTAAGGACCACCGTTTGATTTGAACAATCATCTTCACAGCAACTATGGGCCTTAGGTGGGGTATAGCCTGGACAAAGGACGTTCGGACAGACAGCTGACTCATCCTGTTCGCAAAAAGTGGTTGGAGTGTATTCTTGGAAACCCCCGAAAACCGGCACAAATGGTTTGGTCCTGTCTTAAGAACACTGGCGCCCATCAGTGGGAGCTCCACAAAACAGCTCGTATTCAATAAGTATTGTGAGTTTGAAGTTGAAAAACATCCAAAATGGACTGTGAAATGTGCCAAAAATCCTAATATAGGACCTTTAATGAAAAAAGTACAGTTTTAACACAAATGTAATACCTAGTTAATACTTAAAAGATGCTGGTGAACACTGTCTAAACCACATTCATCTGTCAGCACTGAGACGTGAGCTGAGCTGGGGGTCCCGTCGCACCTGGACACCACACAGGTACGTTTTGTGTGTGTGTGTGTGTGTGTGTTAGTTACATGTATCTTTTAAACAGAGCCATTTCCCTGTGACTAAATACCAGCAGAACACAGAGAGAGGTTTTACGCTCTGCTCAGATGTGATGACAATGACGTGAAGTGTCTCGGGAGGTGGAAGAAGTAGCCTACTTAGTAATATTTACTCATTTACCTTTAAACACTCACGTTCCAGTTTGTGAAACATCTTTTCATATGTTGCCCAAAATGTTTTTTTCTGTGAAAGGAGATCATCTGTGGAACAGGCTTCCAGGCAACATCAAGACTTTAACTAAACTGTCCACCTGGCTCAAACAGCAACAGCAGAGTAAAATATGAGTTGTGTATGTGACTGTTCATTTTCACTGCTCATTTATTCACTCTGATACAGGCGTCAGATTATTGTAATATAGTGATCTGTTTATTGGCTCGGTCCCTGTTAAATAAACAATAAATAAATACTTTTTGAATGAATTAGATTATTTAGCTTTTTTGTCTATTAGTACATGTATGTAGTATGAGTACATTAGCCAGGTATGCATTTGACGTTGTGGAAGAAGGTATGGAATTGTGTTTTTTATATTTATATAGTTATATAGTTTTGTGTGCACTTATTTTGAAAACCACTAGTTAAAATAGTTTTGCCCGGTCAACAGATAAGATCACCTGCATCTTACCTTTTCCTGTGCGGCGTAGGAGGGCATCAGAACACATTTGAAGCATCTCATCATCCGTCATCTCGACTTTATCAATGAGTGTAGGACAATTTATTAAACATGAAACAATGAAAACCAGGCGTATGGAAGCACTTGTCACGTGTCACGGGGCTGGAACATATACCAGCTACTATGGGCCTTAGGCAGGACTCACTCCGGACTGTATTTTAAGGTCCAGATATTAACCACAGCTGTTTGGATAAACCACTTAATAGACCCTTTCAAAGTTTGTAAACAGAACGTTGTAAATTCCGGAATGGAAGCAACTAGAGGCAAGACCACAATACACTTTCAATGGAGAAATTAGCATCAGCCGCAAAAAAAGATGGCTTTGACAAAAGACAACCTCTCTCTACATGTAGGTGATGTCAGAGCCTGGGTAGGAAACATTAGGGAATGTACCTCACATTGTATTTAATGTACACATTAGTAACAGTTGGGGTGGTGTGGTTTGGGTGGTGTCAAAATCCCTGACTTTTAGATTAAGTCCTGACAGAAATGTTGATCACACAATAGTTTTTCATTGTATGTTCACCACAATCCTACTTTATTGTAACGTTAACTCCATTTTGCCTCTAGTCTATTCCATTACGGAGTTTTGAACACCCATTTTAAAGGGCCTGTTTAGTTTCACACGTACCAAAGCACTAACCACTGGACCTTTGACTGCCTCTAGTGCCCAACCTACACCCAGCCTTCTATCTGAGTACGAGTATAGATCAGTGTGTTCACCTTCGTCTGCGTTCACCCGGAAGACGACATGCGCTGGTGTGACTCCCAAACTGAGTGAGTGCCTTGAAATGTGTTTTTATGTTTTGTTTTCATGCACAAAATGAGGGACTGCAAACGTAACCAAACATGTCTACATTTGTTTATAGTCCCAATTCCATGCATGACCAATCATTTATAATTCACATGTAAAGTCTAAGTCCTACCAAAGGTGAATTTATTACTCATCCTTTAACATAAAGAATATGTTTATAGTTTAAGTTTTTATGCATTTTAGTTATTACCATTTCACAATAGCTGCAAAAAAAAAAATCCAAAAAAATCTATTTTTAGATTTCAAATTTTTCACCAAGATCTTGTATCCTATTGATGATGGGAGTCGGATCCCTGCGCACATCCCACATATTCTCAATGGTGTTAAGGTCTGGACTCTGTGGTGGACATCCTGTGTGAAAATTATGTCTCATGCTCCCTGAATTACTCTATACACAAATTGATCGTGGTGATGAATCATCTTGAAACATAGTTGTTCCATCAGAGAATGTAAAAAAAATCAATTGATGGAATATCCTGGTCATTCAGTATATTCAAGTAGTCGGCTGACCTCGTTCTTTGGACATATGTTAATGAACCTAGACCTGGCCAACTACAGGAGGCTCTGACCCATATATTTAGTTAAATCAATATTTTTGGCCAGGCAGTGCAACAGATATTGGGTACTGGGTGTCATCATTACTCATATTTGGATCAACAGCACCCTCTTCTGGTTGATGGCATAACTCCAAACTTGTTTGATTATTGAAATACCACAAAAAGTCCTTTAAACTGGATTCTGGGTGAGGCGAGTTATTCCTGAATTCATGATTGGTTGTGATTACACAAGAAATAGTTCTTGAAAATATTACTTTTTTTTAATCTAAAAAGGTAAACTATGCAACTTCTCACTGTTTTGGTCACATTTGTCATAGAGCACCCCCTACAGTTTCAGAGTATAACACTGTCTACAGAAAACACAAATATAGACTTTATGTATAGACTCTAGACGATCATAGAGCTACTAACACAAAAACACCAGGTCTGCTCAGTTGGGCATTGTGTTATTTCTTGGAGCTCTCTGTAAAAGCCTGTTTTAAAGCCATTTGTGGTTTTGGCGAGACCATGTGACTTGACCCGAGACTTCCAGAGACATCCTATAGCAAGGAAGCTTCATTCACCCCACAACAACTACTTTAGGATCACACTGACTGACGTTTTGTTAAAGTAAAAAGTTGCATAGTTTACCTTTAAGATATTTTTCGTCTTTATTTGATAGGACAGTATAGACGGGAAACCAGGGAGAGGAGTGAGCCGGATTCAAACTCCAGCGTTGTAGGCTCGACCGACTGAGGTATAATCTATTTAACTATTTGAGGACAAACATATTACAACAGAAGTAGTAAAGGCAATTAAGGTATAAGTTTAATATTTTTTGAAAAGAATGCATATACAAAGAACAAAGACTTTTGACAAAGCATTTGGTTTTCACCAAAAACAATGGGTTATCAAGAGTTATACTGCTTTGTGCTGGATGTCAACCCAACTCCAACACCAGTAAAGAACAACCAACTACTCACATGAGTCTAAACCAAACAGTCTGTCTGCCATTGGAGGTTTCTTATTTAACTAAACCAATCAAAGTTTATCTCGGTATAACTGGCAGGTAAGAGTTCAGATGAGATCCCACCCCTAAACGGAAAAGGATTCAAAGTAACCTTTTTATATAGATTTATATATATTTATAAAATAAAAACAGCACAAACAAAAATGAAAAAAAAAACAAAAAAAAACAGAGGTTTTGGTAAAAACACTTGAGCCTACGCCGATGTGTCAGCTTACATTATATTTATCGTCCTATCACGAACAGGGACCAAGGCTGCACACTATCGCCGCAAAAGAATATGAATCTTGATTTGAGTCCTTTTGATACAGTTAGATTTCTCGACTTATTAGGCCTAGATTGATTGACTTCTGACTGGTTTCAACATTTATTTTCATAAATGATCTACAAATCGAATGTTGAATTTCACGTGCCATTGTCTTATTCCTCTGGCAGATCATTTCAAATAAGAATATTTTGACGCATTTTAAAACCAAGAAATTCATTAAAGAAGTTTGGCAATACTCTGGCTCTAAAAATAAAGACATTCTAGATTCATTTAAAGTGACTCAAAACAAGATTAACATTGTAAATTCAAGTCATTATTCTACAGATTCATTTTTTGATTTAAAAAAAAGGAGTTATTTTTCTAGTTTCTCTAAAGCGGCACAAAATGTAGCATCGTTGGCGGACATTTTGTGCCGCTTTGATGGACAGAAAGACTCGTATCAACCGTGCCTTACTCCTTGGCCTCCAGCGGAAGCGTACAGCAACCAGTTGATCTGCGAAACACTGTTTGAGGTTCCCTGCAGCTCCAAGGCCAATGTTGTGGTCACTGGACCCCACTCTGCATGGACTGTGCCGTTCTACTACCACTGTATAGATGGCATTTTCTACCAGTTTCTTTTAGTGGTGAGGGTGGTAACGCAAGATTGGCAAACAAAAAACACATCTGCTCAGAAACCCCCCAAAAAACAACGGGACGATTCGATTAGAGACGGCGTCGCCAGATAAAATGGCCGCCGATTACGTCACAACACGACTGAATGTTAGTGTCACGTAATTTGTCCTTACAAGCGAGGTCGGTATGCAATGGTGCCGATAGGGGGCGCCAGAAAGTGACGATCTCCCAGACCAAGCTTGCAATTTACAAACGATTACCTTGTAGGCCGTTTTCTTTAGTCAACAAGCCTTAGCATAACAAGAGAGAGAAGGGGAAATAGTATGAGGAGGCTTAATGTATGAAAATGTATGTTGTTGTTGGTGGTGGTGGTGGTGTAGGGTGGTGTTTTAAAAAGGGGGCTGGGGTGGAGAAAGCCTCTCATAGCAGCACACACTTGCGTTTCTTCTTGGGCTCGGGCGGCTCCAGGGCGGCCAATATCGCCTCGTCAAACACATTCTTTAGGCCTTTCTGCAGACACAAACATACAAAAAGAAAAACGACTGAATAAAGTGCGGGACAACTCAAAATAGGCAGAAATGAATAAAACATTGAGGGGAAAGGGTGACGGCAGCTCGGGCATCACACGAACAAGTGCATGTTGGAAGAGCGGTGGGAAGCAAAAGGCTGGAGATATACTTGTCTGATGTAAGGGTTCTCAAACTGCGGTACAGGTACCACTGATGGCATTTCAGACGGTAATTAGACATTGGACTAAAATGAGCAGAGGTATTTCCAATTCATATTTTGAAAGTTGGAGAACCAATGGCCTGTTTTTGGGCTGAAATATCAACTAATTTAGTAATCTATAATCGTTAACTGGAGTTTTTGCATTTCCGATGAAAAACGTTTTTTTTTTCTCTGTAAATATGCTCCAGAAGTCCTCCGGTGGCATAGCTTCACCTGGTTCAAAGTTGGTAAAACACACAGACCTTTTGCTATCCGATTATTAATCGATTAATCTAATGGTCGGGGGGAAAACTTTAGTTGCAGCCCAAATCAAATCCCATAATTCTTCAACTTATGCCAGTAATCTCCAGCCTTATCAGGGGTCAGTGTATTCAGGAGTGATCAGAGGAATGCACAGCCTGTTTGGAGTAAACATAAATCATCGGTGCATTGAAATCATATGGTCAGACAAAAATACACAGCCATACATTTGGTGAAGAAGAGGAACAATATTCACACACTCCTAACCTTTCTTTTGCCTACAATGTGTGTTTGTGTGTGCGGACCAGTTTATACCATGAGCCCGGTCATGTGAAGTCACCAGCACCTCTCTCAAACAATGGCGTACTGTGTGGAAAAACGATTACAGCCAGCCAGCGAGACAGCTACTGTAGTGAATATGTGTGAGAAAGCACTGGACTAGTGGAGTGGTTAAACACATTGCATATTTTATTGAGTCCATAGCTTATTTGACACATCAAATCCACATAATATTCGGGCTGTAAAAAGAATCGACTTGCGATATATCACGATACTTAGTATCGATACTTCCGCTACAGTTCTGGTGGCAGGGCTATGACCACTAGTTGGGTTGCAATTTCCAGGATTCCCACTAGGGGCGCTGTAGATGAGTGGAAAGTGCTTGTCTATTGAATGTTCTCTCTTTTGTATTTTGTTGAGTACTGATGTGTACTGAGGACAAGCAGCAATATACCTGATATGCAAATTTAATGTTTCAGAGTTTATTATTTTTGTTACGGTCATATGTCTCCCCAGAGCCCAAAAGTAGTGCCTTTGAGATTTGCATTATAAAAATAACAAATACAATACAAACAATAACCAGCCCGATGATGCTAAATGGTCATAGACAATTTAAAGAGAAAAAAATAATGCTATAATCAATAATATCGTCTCGCCAACTAAGTATCGTGATATGTATCATATTGTGACAAAAGCGTATCATTACAGCCCTCCATATGGCAGGGATGCACCGATATGAACATTTCAGTCCAATATTTTAGGTTATGTTTTTATATAAAAGGAAATCATCATAGAATTAAAGAAGAAATAGGATGTCAAAATGTACAGGGCTTTTCATTCTCCAACATGTTCCTAACCCTGGTGTAAAATACAGGCCACATACATGACACATGACATGGGCCGTCCATATCAGTCCACCTTGTGATACCGGTGCATCCCTAGTGTAAGGACTAGGTAATAAATCCAATGAAATAAATAACAATGAAACAAGTTAAACCAGTCCTGACCATTCAATGTCATCTTTAACCCTGCTGTCAGGAACTACAACAGAGGGGCAGATGGGAAATGAAGGAACGCAAGAAAACAATGGCTACATCACAAAGTGCGTCAGACATCCCCGTGGCTCTCCAGCCGTCCTGAGGGACAGTCAGGATCAGTAGTATGGAAGCAGGCCCGTTCGTTTGCAGTTTAAACAACATAATACTTTTTGGTTTTTGAGTAGCTTGAGAGATGAATAGCAGCGCGTTGGATGAGTGAGGATAAGGGGCATTAGCGTTTTTTTAAAATATACAACATTTGCTCTTTCTCTGCGTCTCAGGCGGCTCGAGGGCGGCCAGGATCGCTTCATCAAACACATTCTTCAGCCCTCGCTACAGCAGCAGGAGAGGGAGACAAGAGCGGTTAGCAGGTTAGCACCATGGTGGACGCACAAAGAAACATCAGAGACACCACACTGCAGTCGAAGACATGTATTAGTGTTTTCTGATTTAGTCTCTGAACGGACTCTGGTGTGGTAAAACCAGGCCTCGATCCAATCCAACTCCAGAAAACATACACCTTTTTTGGGCTTAAGAAGCTGCCATAGCCGGGGACAGAGAACTGGGCCTAACCAATAAAGTTTTGTTTATGCAATAAAACAACCCTCTTTGCTCAACAACTCCCATCACTAAAAATGAGAGGTATTCAGACAGACAGGCTATTTCAGTTGTTATTTCAGCTATACAACCCCCTGATAAGAAGAACAGTGTTTAAGTCTTTGCGTTGTCATTTCTGCCTGATGCCTGCAACCATTGTCATTAGCGATGTCCCAATGCAATTTTTAACAGTCCATTCAGTTCCGTGTGTGTGTGCGTGTGTTAAAGCCTAGTTGTACTTAGACGGAGGTGACCCGTGTGTTGTAGGGGATCTCAGGCTAGTGGGGCTGTGGCTAACATGACAGATACTCGTGAACACTTTGTTACTGCTGATATAACATGGGAAGAAAAGATTGGCCTGGGGAAAAGCTAAATCTGATCTGAGACCAACCGACCCAAAAAAAGAAAAGCCCACTTTTGGTCAGGACCAAAGATCTGGTGTGAAAACAACCTTAGTCTAGCTCGTTTAGTTGTTGTTTTACACCGTTTAGACCTGGTTTAGTCCTGGTATAGTCCTGGTTTAGTCTTGGTTTAGTCTTGGTTAAGTCCTGGCTTAGTCTTGGTGGAGTTCATATCTAGTTATTACTGAAAATAACCCTAATGACGCGCCTGCTTGACTGCATGCCGCCTTTCATAAATGTGATTCATTCCTTTATTTACTGTGTTGGGAGGTGCACCTGATGTGTATACAATACATTTCTCACATGGTTATGACTTTTCATCTCATCCCAATGGAAACAGCACAGACATATGCACACACACGCACACACACTCACGCACGCACACACACACACACACACACACACAAATGCACACACGCACACTTTGACAAAGAGCAGCACCTGGACAAACTCCACCTGAACCCATATGAAGAGCTGATCATTCAAAGTAATGGCCCTCTTCACTGCACTATGTCCACTGTCCAAGCCATTGTTTTCACACAGTGCTTCAGTAACTGGACTGGGGCTAACATTAATGCACCTGTGCCACTCACTGCATCCTCTGTGCACCTGCAAAATATTGACATTTTAGGATAGTACCCAAAAGGCATATTGATCTTCATTCTGTAATTGAAAACAAAATCAATATTTTGTAGATGCTTGTTTTTGATGCATTTAGTTTATGATTATTATATTTTTGAGATGTAGACTATTTTAGCTGAAAGAACATTACAATGAAATTAATTAATTTATTTTAAATTTAATTTATTTTTATTTTTATTTTTATTTTTATTTTTATTTTTATTTTTATTTTTATTTTTATTTTTATTTTTATTATATCTGCCAAAGCAAGAGAAATGAGCACATTGGATACTGTTGTAGGCCTATAGTTGTGTATGTCTTGGGCCATAGAAATATTGATATCTTTCTATAAAACATTCCCATTCCTCTGTGTTCCACCAGCCCATCTTTTGTTTAATAGTCATCTGCTCCTGCCTCTGTCTGCTGTCTATCCTCCTGTCATTACCACATCCCTGTCACCTGTCAACACCTGTCAACACCTGTCACCCTTCTCTTCCTCCCCGCTCCCGTCAGTGAACCCTCCTCGCCCCCCCTGTCACCCACATTGAAGCAGACATGAAGCTGATGTGATGGCCACACTGTCTGATAGCCCCCGGATCCTTCTCGCTCTAACTGGCCTTGACTGCGGATGAGCCTCTAAACTGCCGGCTACAATAAGGGACACGTCTGGGAGAATGGCTTTGACCTTTGCGGGTCAGCTCTGAGATTAAGATTGAGACACATTCACACTTCAATAACACACAGACATCTACAGTTATGAGAGTGTATTTGATCACAACAATGTATGGATGTGAGGAGAGTGGTTCAATATCGTGTCAATGTGAAGATTTATGTGTCTATCCATAAAACAGCTTTTCATTTTGAAGGTGTGATAGCTCAATGCTTTCTCATAGCTTTGTCTCATCCCTGACTTTGGCAATTTATTGATGAATGTTTGGAGAAAGGCCATCTGGGCATAGTTTTAAAGGATATAGTCTTTTTATCTTCATTTAGGGACTATCAGCTAGTATCCGGATACTGTCCAGACAAAAAAACAATTTATACCCTGCCAAGGGGCTTTTAACAGTTCTGTTTTAACATAAAGAGCTGTTTTTATTTGTGTTTTTTGGCAAGAACTCCACCTCTAAATGTGTTACAAATGATCTCCACTACATAAATACATAGTTAAAAAATTGAATATTTTCGTTAATCATAAAATCTTTATTGTTTACTGCTACTTTGGAGCTGTGGGAGTAGCCATGTTTTTGTGCGCGCAATGCATTCTGGGACAGTGACGTATTATGGTTGTAGACAGTATTGGCGCGTACGTTCAGCTATCCTGTCGTTGCAGAAAGAGGAGCCACAATGCAGCATTGTGCAGCTTTTGGTGTACTGTCCAGTCGAAGGCAACAAAGGACCAGATGTGAGCTTTCCTCACAAGAACAAAAGAAGAACACAACGGGAAGACGCTTGTGGACAAGTACAACTGCCCAAAGACCCTTGACTGTGCTCTCGCCATTTTAGCCCTGATGCATTCGAAGCATGTATTCAGCCACAGTTGCTAAAAGAGCTTACAGGTGCATCTGGTTATAAGAGAAGACTAAGAGCAAATGCAGTGCCGACCATTTTTCCCCACAAGGAGCCTACGCATCCTTGAGTAGCGAGTAAAACAGCGCTAAGTAACGAATAAGATGCTAGACACTTTCATGGACAACTGTAAAAAAACATTAACATTAACAGTAGCCACTGTGGACGTAGAGGACGACCCATCACCAGACACTAAAAAATAAAATGATCATGTGGGTCTGTGATACCATGGATAGCTGCTGCCATAAAATTTAGCTCTTCCCAGCAAACGCTCTCAGTCTCCGTTGGCGTTGGTAAGCAGTTGCCACATAGACACCAGTCATTTTGCCCGAATCTCGCATTCTTGTGTGTCGGATTGTCTTCATTTTCATCTAAACTGACTGACTATTTTCATCTTGGCTATCCCCCTGCCTTTGGGGGGGTCTCTGGTTCGAACTGGAAAGACTGAACAGAAGCCATTTTCATTGCGCTGCTGTGAACATGACTGTGAATTCTATGTGGTGCAACCATGTGATGTCACTACTCAGAATGCATTGAGAAGTAAATAACAACTCACAGGTAAATTGGTTTTATATATAAAAAGAAAAAACATTTGGCTTGTTTTTATGCCACGTATATATTAATGACAGCAGTAAAAGGTAAATGTTTTAGTCTTAATAGCCAGGGTTCCCTTTAAGAATAAAACATGAAACTGCATAAAAACCCGAGTGCACCATTGACCCAACCTGCCTCACGCCTAATAAAGAGAAAAATCTAGAAACCAACTTACAACTTCCAATAGTGACAGGGCAAACTCTATACCAGTTGGTGTGTACCTGTGTTATGTCTACAGTGAGCAGACTTCACACAGAACAGAGAAAGGCAGCCCCGGGTCTTCTCTGACTGTAAGCCTCTATAATCCCTGAAAAAGATTTGCAACAGTTTGTCGTAATCCTTTTGCATTTGACTCCCGCTTGCTCCCCAGCGCCTTCCTCCGCAGCCGCTCTCATAACAATGCATGTGTGATGGCTGCCTGTAATTAGGACTATTAAAGGATCCGCCAGAATAAAACCATGTTGTTTCATTTGAGCTCAATCCATATTTGCTTTTACGGTGGATACAATTACAGCATAGACACCCACTTTGATACTTTACCCATAGGGATGTCACTAGAATTTGGACATATATGTGGCATATGCAATATATTTGGCCTAGTTCTCGTTTACACCGACTTCTGGTTTAGACCTGATTTAGACCTGGTTTAGATCTAGTTTATATCTAGTTTAGCCCCAGTTCAGTCATAGTTTAGACCTGATTTTGCCTAAGTGTAATCTAGATTTAGTCCTGGTTCGGCCCTGCATAATTTACACTACGTTTGGATTTGGTTTAGTTCCGGTTTAGTTCCGGTTTTGTTCTGTTTTATACATATTTTAGCCCTGGATGAGACCTAGTTTAGTCCTCGTTTACAACCGGTTTAGGTTAAATCCTGGTTTAGCCCTGTTTAGTCCTGATATGAACTATGTTTGTTTTCAGAACATTTTAGAACAGGCTTAGATTGCCCCACCTTCTCCTTCTTCAGGATAAAACTATGTTATTCACACTGCTTATAGAGCGCTTATCAGTCAATATCCTCTGTAAATGGACGTTTCCACATGTGCTTCAGATGATAATTGAAGGACAAAGCCTGTGATGACAGCTCTAAAGGCCACGATGAACCTGCTCGGTGGTGAATTAATGCTTACAGAGGTGTTTTCAGGCATGGATCATGTGATGGGGTCACATGTCAGACCAGCCATGTATTATCCTACCTCAAAACGGATCACAAATAAGGGCTAACAAGGACTCATATGGCAAACTGTTTATCTGCTAATCTAAGTGCCAATTCCATACCATCTGAAATATTGAGCAGCATAAAGGATTGTGTCAAATTTGGCGAAAGTGGGATTATGTTTTGAGAGATTGTTAAAAATCAGATGTAGACAGAATTGTTTCATAGAAGTTTCAAATTAAAAAAAAATGTAGAGTATTTTAAACTTTTCACTGTTTTGGTCACATTTCTCCTTCACAGAGCTCCCCCTACAGTTTCAGAGATTAGACTTTATATATAGACTCATAAAGCTACTGTTCAACACAAAAAAACAGGTCTGCTTCAATATGGCATATTTTTTTTCTTGGAGCTCTCTCTGTAAAAGCCTGTTTAAAAGCAATTTGTGGTTTAGGCGAGACCTGCGACTTGACACAGGGACATTCATCCTATAACAAGGAAGCTTCATTCACCCCGCAACATCTCATTTAGGATCACATAAAAAGTCCCTTTTAAAGTTGCTGTAACTATTACAATTTGGCCTGTAATATTTAAACTAATGCAGCATCACACAGACTATAATTCTGAGTGTCAGTTGTCAAATAGCCTATGACCCCCTTTCTGTCTTCAAAGGTCTCTTAACAACTTCATATGGGTGAAATCACAGTCTATCGACCCAGTATAGCACATGTATTTTCTATATCGTGGTGAGGACAGTGTATTGAACACGTCCTAATTCTCGGTGGATGGTCGATGGTCCATGATTCTTCTCACTGTCATGTGTCTTATTTACACATTTCCTCCTCAGTCTCTCCATGGCAAAACTGTCACATCACATCATCTCATCCTGTCACCAACATCCACAAGTGAAAAGAGCGCTCCACAACTTCACCACACATATCCGTTTGTGTTTGTGTGTTGTGTTTTTGAGTTTTGTGTCCCTTCGGTGAAATTCGGCTCGCTTGTTTAGCAGCTCCAGCAGTGGTGCACATCTGTTTTGGGCTGATCCTGGGTAACACAAGGGAGATGAGCAGCAGTACAAGTCTAAACAGAAGTGGCTATTGTCTATTCTTCTCTTCAGATGTGTTTGAGATGGTACATGATTGGTTCGTGTTCATAGTCAGATTTGATTGAAAGACTAAGACAAAGTTATTGTTTTTCCAAATTACTTTTTTCAGACTTTGTGCACTTTATATTGTTTTTGTGACTTTGAAATAAATAAATAAATAAATAAATACATACATACATACATACATACATACATACATATATATACATACATACAAAGCGTTTATTTTTTTTAGATAATATATTTGGCACTTTATTGACATTCAATATTTTATCTGAACTTGGAACTTCTTACTCAAGTTCAGTACTAAAAAACTTGATTGAGAATTAACCAATCAGACAATAAAGCTAGTACCGTATATATATAGAAAAAAACACACTAACACATTTTAATTGTCAATTGGCCAGACTGGTATGTATGAAAAATATTTCACATGACAGGCTTATTTTTCATACATCTATGGTAAAACGAAAAGTACATGAACTCAACTTCAAAGGTTACTCAGTCAACTGGAAGCCTCAGTTCAGGTTTTTTCAAAATAAAACTTTTTGTCTGAGATTAGGAGAGAGAGTGTGTTCTTCAGGTAAATTGAATATAATATAACAGGTTAGCTATTGATTTAGATAATGTAAAATATTTTTTTATTATTATTATTTGTATTATTATTAATATTATTATTATTACTATCATTACTATTGCTATTATTATTTTTACTATTATTATTGTTATTATTATTACTATTATTATTAAAATTTATTAAGAATTAAGATTTTTTAGAAATCATTGCAGTTTTATTTTGTAAATGTTTGCTGGAATGGGGTTTTTAAAGAGCAAATACATACATAATAATCTATATAGTTAAAACTGTATTGAAACCATTTCCCATCTACCCCACCTTGTCTGTAACACCTCAGCAGCTGCCAGCCTCCATGGGTCTGCCGACTGAGAGTGAACAGTCTGTGAGGTAGAACTGGGCTCTTTCCGAGATGTGTACTCATAAATCACACACAAACTCACCGGGCTCCAGTGCAGGCTCAAACAAACCCTCTCCACAGCCATCTCATCTGCAGGAGGGAGCGCCATAACTCATCACCAAACACCGGAGGACAGCCGAGAGAGGAGCCGTTTAACTGGTAAAGTTCTCCACAGGCAGCACACAGAGACCACAGGCAAGAGGCAGGATACACATGGTTCACTGTACACAAGAGGGAACTATAGTTAAATGTAGGTAATTTAGGTGATTAGCATAAAACAAATTAGAACCATGAATAGACAGATAATGTAAGAAACTGTGTATGTTACAGATAGATTTTTGTGCACATTCTTTTTTAATTGAAAAAAGGGACCCTGCTAATAATTAGAACAATTCCTTTAGATTTTTTAATTTGAGAGTCACATGCTTCAAAAGAGTCAATGATAAAATTACATCACGGCCTAAATGCAGAGATCTTAGTAGAATATTAAGGAGCTTTTGGGTGCTCCCTTTCTTTCAAGGGGCACCACAGAAAACCTTTTTTCATATGTTTTCACTCCATGCCTGATGCAACCACCCACATACAGACTAGCGTGTTAAGAATGCCTTTTGGCTCTTCTCTGTAGTCTGAAAGTGAAGTAAAAGCTGGCAGCTAACGCTCACTTTATCTCCTAATGTCTTTACATTTGAAGTGTTGAAGTCTCTGTCTCTAACGTCTGCAGTTCTTCTTCGGTCTGTTCCATGTAAGGCCCATGCATCCTCATTAATGACCTATTTCATGGCACATTAGTTTAAATGATTTTAGGCAATGCAACATTAGCACATCTCACAGCTCATAAGTCTTTCACAGGCAATATTTGGACGTTTTATTTGGTGGAATTCTTCATATTTTCTGACTACAATGATTTTTTTTTTCATCACAGAGCAAGAAATAATGTCAGTATTTTATGTTGCCCTAACTCTGCTAAAGTGGCTCTCAAACAAAGGGAGTTTCTATTTATTGCCGGGGGATTGCTATTACCGTACAGCTGCAGAACTGTGCCACACATTTCCCCTATCAAAGAGAATATACACTTATACATACATTTAAAAACTGTGACAGTTTTTGTTTGTGTTTTTTTTTTCTGTGTGTGGAAGATTAGTCAGATAATGCAACAGTAGCTTTTCTGTCAATTTTACAAAGTCATCAGTGTTTGCTAGCATAGTTACTTTTTCTTATTTTGAAACATCTTTTGGTCACACATTATTTTACACAGCCCTTAACTACATTGTATCTACCTCATTAAGTACAATGTAATACACTGTGGAACAAACTGTAATAACATGTAACTACATTGTACATGCAGAATGGTTAAGGTTAGGGTTGGGGTTAGGTACAACGTTATTACAGTTTGTTACATTGCATTACATTGGACCTAATGGGGCAGATACAATGTAGTTACATGTTATTACAGTTTGTTACATTGTATTACATTGTACTTAATGGGGTAGATCCAATGTAGTTAAGGGTTATATAAAATAAAGTGTGACCCACCTTTTTGTTAAAAACAGAAGCAAGAATACAGTTATTTGTCTACAGACTTTAAATGACCCTAGAATAACTATGAGAAATATACAGTATATAATAAACTATATAAATGCTTTACCAATCACCTACAGATATACATTCACCTTAACATTTCTGAACATTACATCATCATGAACTCCAAACTTCGGTCTTTTCTTTCTCTGAAGTGTTTTAGCTGCTGTCCTGGACCCCTCTGTTTGATGTATTGCTCCTCTTTGCATCATTGCCCTTGATAAAATCTGGAATCTCACTGCATCCAATTCTTTTCTGTGAACCGGAGCTGCTGTTAAGTTTTCGCTCACACATTTACCCTGACAATATTCACTGTCAGAGTTAATTCTGTTCGCTCATTTTATTTCCAGAAACTTAAATTACAATGCAACTTTGCAAATGTTAATATATTTTATGTTTAGGGGAGAAGATTTTATTCACAAGTCGGTACATGTAAGCATTTCACTGGTCGATCTCATTTCTCCGTGTTGATGATTCAGTTGTTGTTCCAGGACCATCTTTTCTATGACCCTTCACCTTAACCTATAGCACTCTATACTCTTACTCTGGCCCTAAGCTTAACCAGTTAAAATCCTGCCAAAACCTACAACATTAATGTTTACCATGGAACAGTCAGTTTCATATTAACATTGATACTACCATCACCTGCCCAAAGTAAATCGTTTTCCCTGTTTGTTGATTGTTAATGCACTAACCGAATAACATTATATCTACAACCATGTGTACAACCTTTATGTCATTTCTAGTTGAAAATCCTTATCCAGGGACAACGGTTGAAAAATAGCTTTTTGGCTAATTCTGGTGCATTTGCAGCAATGTTATTTAATGTACACTGTCCCTGTCAAATAAACCAATAAATAAAATTCCATATAGAATACTATACTGTTCATTTAGTTTGTTTTGCAGGACAGTGGTGGTCAAATGATAGTACCATTGTAAACAGCCAAAATGCAACTAATAACTCATAAATATATTTTGACATTTTATGGTTTTACGACCTGCAGTATTTCCTCATACTGCCATAACTAACAGTCAAATTGAGCCGTAAAATGCCTGAATGGTAGAAGTGCCGTTTTCCTGGTCCTTCATAATGGGCTCTGTGAGCGAGGATCATGGGAGGATTATGGGCTGTAATTAAAACGGTTATTTAATGTTGGCTGTCATTTGAGAGAATAGGGAGATCTTCATAAAATTCCATCGTCTACAGACAGCCCTGGGATTCACACTATACATACACATAAACATAGCCAGCCTAATAAAGGTAATATGAGGCTTTTAAGCCATGTGTACGATGGCTATTGGACTATATCAAATAATTAGCAGGTATTATTATGCTGGATTATACAGATCTGAATACTTAATGAACACAGCAGCATCATACATTTTTAATATGTTTGGAGAGCATCAGGCTTAAATGTAATGTATGCTGTTCCTTCTCTGGTTAATTGCCTATAAACAGGATCATATGTCATCTATAGGCTCTATTATTAAGGATTTCACACACCTGGATAAAAGGGTGCTTCTATGGGTGGACAAGACAATGGCAGCCAAACATGGGTGCTATTTCAGCAACGGTTATGTCTACTTATTCTGCAAAACACAGATTACTATTGGTAATGAATTGACCATATTATTTGAGAGGGATAGCTGCAGATGTTGGCTTACATGCTTTAGTATGTTGTATTTGAATAACATCATACGTGTTGGTAGTGGAGTCACAGATCCTTCTTTTACATTTCCTTTATCGTCACCTCAGCAGAGTGTCACCTCCGATGAGGGAGGTCACATGTTGGTCGTCCCAAGTGAGCATTGTGGTGGGTGGAGGGGGGGCCTGGCATGTGAGCGGCAGGGGGTGGAGAGATAGAAGTATATCAGAGGCCAAGAAGGATTTCTGTTTCTTCAATGTGCATTCAGCTGTATATATTCTGCCTGTAAGAACTCATGTGAGTCTAAGGAGTGAATAAGACATCATATTTGAAACTTTACTGGATGGATCTATTTACCTGCTTATGGCCCATCAGACAACTGTAAAAAAAAAAAAAACAGTAAGCACAAATAAAATGGTAGTTTGGGTAAAAGCTGTTAGGCCAACATCTACCTAGTCAGATATTAAACTACAACGGAAGCATAGCCAGACTAGACGTGAATGTCCAGTGGTCCCACAATGTATGGAGCGTGCAACTGTTAGGGTTCTCTTCCTTTACAACCCAAGGACATCACACAATTCCCCAAGAATAGCAGTAGACCTATTTCAAAAAGGTACTGAAATAAATGCATAAACAGAGTCTCAAAGACTTAAGCAAAAACAAGTCTTCTCTCTGGACCTCTGTGTCTCTGTAACCGCAATGAACTTTCTGCAAAGACTTTTAACTTCAGAGATCAACTAATATTGACGGTCCCAGCGGAGGAGCATGTCATTGTGTGTGTTCATGTCTTTGAGTGTAAGAGCCGGTAACAAGTGGAAGAATGCAATTAACTTACCCAGGCATCTCCTGAGACAATTCTTAACAAACATAAATTAAAAGGATGAAGCCTCAGGCAAAGTTAGACATTGACAGCCTCTTAGGCCTGACAGCATCCTCCGCCTTCCCATCATGCAACGGGAGGGAAGCACGACCGACAGCTCTGCCAATCATTAATATGACTTTCATGCTATGCACAATTTGCACTTGAATATAAAACCTAAAGATGTAAAGAGGCCATATTATGTTTGTAAGTATCTGTTTTTTAAAGTTCGTCTTAATTCATTCACACATTTGGAATAATCCTGTTTGCTAATGCGCTATCCTTCTTAAGAGCATGCTTTCAGCTTTCTACAAAAAAAAAAACACCTCGCTTACATGCCATTGTTTATATTGACTTCAGTAGTGAAGTGGGTGTGGCCAGTAGGGGGATAGAGAGCCTCAAATATAATTCATCTTCATCAAGTGGCCCCTGGGATTATTTTCTGCTGCTCTGTAGCCTACCTGCTTCATGTTTTGCATCTTGTACGTTCAGAGATGGTCTTCTATAGACCTTGATGTAATGAATGATTTATTCATTAATGAGCTAATGTTGCTATTCTATTCTCTCAAACTAGTTATCTACAGCGATTCCCAAAGTCAAGTGTGCTGTGGCCCCCCAAATCTGAAAATGTCTTAAAAAATACAAAACGACATCTATTTCATCCTCTCTAGTAACTTTAATTTAATTGAATGATGATATACATATCTAAATATAAGTATTTTAAGCTACATTTCTATTTAAAGACTTGATGTAGGGGCTCTGGGGGCCCCCCTGAAGGACCATCGCAGACCCCTAAGGGCCCCCGGACCACACTTTGGGAACCCCTGATCTACAGAATTTGTATACTTTATTCTAACCAGTTTATATTATGTTAGCTCAAAATTTAAACCTGCATTGTCCCTTCTATGTAATTCAGAAGCAACTAATGGTAAAAATGTGCTAATCTCATTAACTACAGTATACACAGTATTTTTAAGCCCTTATTTGTCTGTTCATTCAGCCTGGTCTGAACAATATGGCGTCTATTTCACAAGTAGGATCTCGACAAGCTGTTTATGAGATCTTAGGGGAAATGCGTGGAGGCAGTATGGCAGGTTTTACAGATAAGCTTGCCTCCACTGTGAGAAGTCAAACAGAGGAGACTGGTACTGGGTCCAGAGGCAGTGTTAGGGAATTGACACAATCTTTATCCTTCAATAAACATTCAGGCAAGTTTCAGATAAAAGTCCAAAAGATGAGTTTAGGGACCTTTTGAGAATCCGGGTAAATGTGTGTTAAAAATGTTCCTCGGATTTGGGACTCAAAAACCTTCCTTACTAGCACCAAATTTTAACATACCTTGCCTAAGGCCCATAGTTGCTGGATGAGGCCTAGCCCCTGCCCCTATAGGATAAGCAGAGCCCTGGTACTGAGCCTATTGCCAATTGTAAATCTCCCTTGTTTGAATTGAGAGCTTGACTATTTCCTTATGAATGAGACCCCTGCAGCAATTGTCCAGGTAAAAAAATAAATAAAAATTGAAATATTAAGGGCAATTGCACATGTTTGGATGGTAGCTGGGGAAGAACTGGAGATAATATGGTGAGCACATGCAGAGAGATTGCGTCCTGTGAAGCTCCTTGCCCAGAGTCAGAACGGCTAACCACTCTGCAACTGCATTCTTTGATTTTTCATATTCATTCAAATGTATCCTGTGTTCAGTTTTGTGTTTGGACCTTTTTGTATTGACTTGACAAAATGTACGCCCTTCTCCAGTCAAATGTAATGAGTCGCGTAATGGATTTTCTGAACTCCAATTCCACTGCTCCTCAACAGCTTTTTATGGTCTAGTATATTTGTCACATTTTGCCCTGAGAAGAAGGTTATTCTTTGCTTTGATTTGCAATCAATAAGTCATCTGCACACAGTGGCACACACAGGCGGCCCATTCACGCGCTAATGAAGACGGAGCTGAATCGGAGTTCGGCGCTAAGCCCATTTATTAAAAGCTTTTTAATCTTTTCAAAACAAAATGACTTTTATGTAAGTTATTGATTAGTAACAAAGTAAAAAGCCCAACCTCTGACACTGCTTCTGTGTGGTCGGGTTTGAAATGTCCTTGAGACCAGCTGTTTCTGAGCATTTTTATAAAGAGGTCCACAGAGAAGGCAAATCTGACGTTAATGCAGTGAAATAAATTGAAAAGCGACTGGCACAAAGAAATGACTTTACATTCATACATATATTATAAAAAGGTCGGTCTGTGAAAGAATGTGGAGAGGGTGTTTTAAATTCTAGCGGTTAAAATCAAGGATGAGTACACATGAGAGATGAAGCTGCCAAATCAGGCTTTAGACCATCAGTCATCAGTTTGGTCTTGTTTAGGGTTGTGTGGGGTGGGTTAAAAGTTGAAATGTAGCCCAGCAAATATGGTGCTAGGGTGTGGTACAACCTGGATTATTGCTAGTTAGTGGCAGGGCTGACGCAGAGACATACAGAGACAGACTTTCACTCTGACGTTGATTCACCCAATACATCCACGTCATTGGACACTAGGAGGAAGCTAGAGAGAACCAACACATAAAGGGCATCCAGCGGAGATTTGAGATAACAGGGAGGCAAATACTATGGCATCCCAAGATCATATTGTTTTATTTTTTCTACCCATAAAATACAGCATCAGTAAAAGAAAATGAGCCAGGAATAAACTTTGTATAAACAGCAATGGAATATAGGCCCTTTGAGATCTGACCTTGGTCCAAGATCTGCCCCTAAACCAGACTTTGCCCAACATACTTCAACAGTCATTTGTGTTAGACTTTTTCCCTGAGTCAATGTTGGTTCGGGGCCTAAACTGAAATTGAGAAATGTGCAGTAATTATTACAATAGACAAAGCGGTGAATCCTCTCAGTGAGACGCGTTGGAACTGGAGCCAAAAACACTTCTCACGTTTTTATATCAAGCTGTTGGATTTTTCAGCCTCAAAAAATGAAAATACCTTTAGTGACAAAAGCCTCTGTAATCCTGATCACTCGCCATCAGAACCACTAAAGCTCTTCCAAAAACCAGAGCGGTATCGAAATTACCTAATCATCGTGGAATAAAATTTGGCAGCGGTACACACACTGAGCCTGGATGAGCCTAATTTCCTAAACATACCCTCCAGTCTGGTAATTACATGTCATTTTACCGGCATAATTAACTAATTTAATTACTACTCCTCAAGAGCATCAATTATTGATATTACAGAGCATTCAGATGGCAGCAGTGCTCTCCACGTGGCACGCGTTCAGAGGGTGGTAAACACATGCTGCCTCTCCAAACGTCTTGGCCACATTCCTGCATATGCTTCGAGAACAGGCCACGGGATACCAGAGGGGAGGAGGGGGGGAGGGGGGGAGAGGAGAGGGGGAGAGGAGGGGAGAGGAGAGGGGAGGAGAAGAAGGGAGAAGGGAGAGGGGAGAGGGGAGGAGGAGAATAATTTAGAAATACCTTATATCTGGTTAATATACGTCTGATACTGATATGTTTTTGTCAGTGGAGCTGTTATAACATAGTCAAACACAAGACTGTGCAGTTCAAGTTAGTACTTACATCTTATAAACAGATGTAAAACTTTCCATAATACAGTAATAATAATAATAGACTCATTTAGCACTTTTCAAGAAACCCTTCACAACTTGCAGGTCCATTCACTCCACAGCACACACTTGCTCAAGGACACGATGCCAGAATGAACTAGGGGAACCTTCAGGTTAGTGGACAGCCTGTTCTAACATTTATTCAATAGATTCACCATTTCTCAAAACACATCCAATGTTGGTGATAAAGAGGGAGAGAACCCGCAGTTACATGGGGAGCACATGCAGCCTACAATCAGAGACACAGTAGTTGACTGAGGATTGATCCCACAACATGCTGTTATCATATTTACTTTCAAATACTCTGGCCTCCTAGTTTCTATTCCCCAATATTTTCTTTAATTGAATTGACTTGGACACCACCCTGTTATACATTTAATTAAGACTGCACATTCTGAGAGATGAACAAATGAAGCTTCTTGGCCTCGCTCCACTGGACGTCAGCCCAATCCCGAAATACACCCATCATCTCTGAAAACATTACATATCCTGCCTCAGCTCCTCATGTTTCTATTCAATTTGACAAACTAATCCTGTTTTTTGGAAGGCATCCCAGCTCTCAACAGAAAGAGGATTTACCTCTTGTTCATTATTTATTCTCAATTGAGCAACAACAAAACACGTCAAATCTTATGCTTATATGATTGAACCTCTGCCAGTGTGCCACTCTGTCAATTTCTTAATATAATAGACTCGAGCCTGATAAAAAAGGTGTCAGTGTTGCAGAAAGTTAAAATAAAGATCAAGAAATGACTGACCCAGTTCTATGATGTAAAGCAGGTAATTAGTCATACTGAAACTATTCCCTCAGATTTGGCCCGCCAGGACCTCCCAGAAGTTATGGATCCTAAACCCAATGATTGAATGACATAAGCTGAATGTCTGAAGATTCCCCGTTCAGCTCGGAGTTGGCCCAATGATCGGGAACATTCAATTATCAGATTTGACCGTATTGGTAAAATATGAAAAAAATTTACTGGATAAGGTACAAAACAATTGTATTCAACATATGTTAGACAACAACAATCTTTGTACACATTAATGGGAATGTTGACTGTTATTTTAAATTTTTGGGTGGGATTGTAAATACATTGTAAAGAAACTTTGTAATAAAGGAAAGAGCCTCAATTATAGAAGCATTCACATTTTATCTCATTCAATCCCAAATATTATTTTGCATTTGGCGCACGGACCAGTAATACAAATTAATTTTGGCCCCTGGAGGAAAAAAGTTTGGGCACCCCTAATTTTGGCCCCCCCCCCCCCCCCAATTGGGTAAAATTGTACAAAATTGTGAAGTCAAATTGATTATTATTACCTCAAAATATTTGATTAATACCTGACTTACCTGAGTAGTTATTGAAAAAGTTAGTAGAGTAAATTCAATTAAATTTTATTTTTATAGCCCTATATCACAACAAAGATGCCTCAGAGGGCTTCACAGAAAGATGGATGTAAACAATAAACAAGTTAATAGACAATCAATAAATAAATGAATGTAACTGTAGTAATTGTAATGAACTATTACCCATCTCTGCATTTCTCCACACTGAAAAGTGGTGTAGCGGGCTGTAGATAGTTAAAGGAGCAGTTCACAGATAAACAGCAGCATCTGTTCTGTTGGCAGACTGAGTAATGAGAGGGAAATCTGCTAAAGCTCCGCAACATGGGACTTTTACACCACATTTTAAACTCACACTAATTACTACAACAAGGCAACTTTTAGTCCAATCCATCTTCCCAAACAGAGATTTTTAAGTACTTACTTGTGGGGTAATAGGCGGTAAAGTGGTTAGGGTTTCGGTCTTTCAACAAATAGGTTTGGGCTAATTCAAGAGGATCTAAGGGGATTCTGCGTGTCCTTTGTGGGTTCTCTCTAGGGATGAACTGAAACTAATAGGCCGATACCGATATATCAATTACCAGTTTGGGCGATGTTGATTCTAATACCAATATTTACTAAACGTACAGTACAGACCAAAAGTTTGGACACACCTCATTCATTCAATGAGTTTTCTTTATTTTCATGAAAAGGCAAGAAATCCCAGAGGTGACTACCTCTTGAAGCTCATCAAGAGAATGCAGAGTGTGTGCAAAGCAGTAATCAGAGCAAAAGGTGGCTACTTTGAAGAAACTAGAATATACGGCGTATTTTCAGTTATTTGACACTTTTTTGTTATTTCATAGTTTTGATGCCTTCAG
>JAVQKC010129170.1:0-29095 GCA_036025475.1 Philypnodon macrostomus
TCAGCTCACCATTCCTCGCTCCAGGTTGCGGACTATGGGCGACAGAGCCTTCTGTGTCCAGGCCCCAACTCTCTGGAACTCATTACTACCACATATACAATCAGCTGAAACCACTGAACAGTTCAAATCACCTCTCAAAACATTTCTATTGAAACTGGCTTTCCCCCTTACTTAATAACGGATCTCTGTGTGTATGTTAGGTCTGTCTGTGTGTGGTTTTCTTGTAAAGCGATTTAAGTGTCTTGAAAGCGCTATATAAATAGAAGTTATTATTATATAAATGGAAGTTATTATTATTATGATGTTGTCTTTATTGTTATCCTGCTAATAACAAATTTGTTATAAATTTTGCTCCACTATTATACATGTTATTGTGTGCATGATCTCTTTATGTTTCACCTATTGACCAAGTCCCCCTGCGCTGTAGAAGTTAAACAAATAACATACCTTATTGTTTGTTTCTTGGCTTAGCCGTTTAAATGTCAAGGCGTTTCTTATGGTTCTACAAGCCCATGTTGAAATGCTGAAAACCCATTTCCCTTTCCGTCCCCTGTGGTACTACTTGCTGAAGGATCTCATGTTTGCTTAATCTGTATCATTTTTCAAATCAGTTTTATTTCTGCCAGATGAACAGCAAATCAAAATGTTTTCCACAGCTGTTTCTGCCCTTTTTCTTTTAATTATTATATATTTTTTGCTTTTTTTTCATTGCTAACTGCCACTGAATGCTAATTGCTTGTTGCTCCATAGCTATATTCCTGGGATCATTCCGAATGCCTTATGAGGAAATCCGTCGAATGATTGTGGAAGTGGATGAGGAGCAGCTCACTGAGCCTATGATCCAGGTATGTAATGTAATATACTGAATATATTCAAGTTATTAGAATGTAAATACTGTCAAATTAACATATGATGTAAAGGATCATTGCACACTTGATGTTACTGTATTTTTTATCTTGCATCCAATTCAGAGGGCAAATCTGTAATATAAAAACAAAAACGGTGTTACCCACAATGTTGTCTGATTTTGTACTTTGTAAGATTATATAAGTGACCAAAGAGTCATCCATATTTATACATAAACATTGTGTGTCTTTATTAAAAGATATTTTCTATATTTGTAGAACCTTGTGAAGCAGTTACCAGAGCAGGAGCAACTTAATGCTTTGGTCAAGTATAAAGATGCATATGCAAGTTTGTCAGAGCCAGAGCAGTTTGGACTTGTGGTAAGTATACCAAAAAATGGCATATTGTAATTTAAAAGGGTTGCTAATAATGCTTAAATATTGTTGTGATTGTGATTTTTTTTTTTTGTAGTTGTTCACAGGGTGTTTAGCTAGTGAATATTTGCCACGTCATGTCTCCACATTCCCACTACTGGATTGTAGTTTTGTTGCTCTACGTATGTACAGGGCATTTACTCATTAACTAGAGGATCTTTGGTTGGAGTCCAAGTCTGGCCACTACTGTATCTCTGTCAAGATGGGCATTGGTGGTGTTAGATAGATTTGTTTTCTTTTTTTGGCCACTTTAAACTTAACAATTATCACAAACATTGTTTGTACAGAAATATGGTAACATAAGTGGAAAAACATACTGAAAAACAGAGAACTTTCATAAGAATATCTTAATCCTAAGCTTTTTGAAATCCTATTTCCATAAGCCACGAGAGAAGAGACGGGACACCTGTGTGCCACCATGCAGTTTTATTCACCGTAAAGAGCAACATCGCTGTCTAATTATGTCAGCATCATTTTCTTAAAGACGTTTCAAGGATGGCTTATTTGGAATTATTCATGAGGGCTATAGCTTAATCTATTTTGTGTCTGCCTAGCAACCTGGCCATTGATAGAATACAAAAGCCTCCTCCTTTTGATTCTGTAAAGCCACTTGTTTTCTAATAAGCCATAGCGTATGTCTTTACAGTGATAGAAAACAGTGGGTGATGAAAAGGGATATGTTTTAAAAGCGTGCGCACACACACACACACACACACACACACACACACGTTGCGTATAGTTCATCAGGGAGACATAGAACAATGAGGGCCCCAGCTTGATAATGGTGTTTGGCGTGGGCCAGAAGATGCTTGTGTGCTTTTCACCTACCAAAAGAGCTTGGGTTCAAAGGGAATTTTTAATTTACCATTGTGCAAACACACCATTTCATCTTTTCTTTTATCCATATCCTTCAACCTCACCCTTTTATTTGAACTCCACATTGTGTGTCGCTGCACAGTATATTAAGGAATAGGAAATTCCATATAATAAAAAATCTGACAGGGACCTTGGGTACTACAACCATTTAATGTTTGGGTCTGTGTGTATAGTAGCGAGAGAAATGTTAATTATGAAACAAATCACAGGCCAAGGTCCTTGATTAAGTTAATCGTGAGAAATTGCAGTTGACACTACAGTTTTATGGCTTACATAGCTGCTCCTAAGTTAAAATGAAAGGCTTTCATCTTTCATTTTCATATGGTTAAAGTTTGTTTACACCATTTGGAAATAAATCCCCTTTATATAGTTACAGTAAGCTATAGTGTTATCACATGAAGAACTGTATAAGTCAAAGAATTATAGTATGCTACTGCATTCACTCTGTATGTGTCTATTCAACTTCTCTTATTGAGATTATCCCTTCATTATTTTCTGCAGCAACTATGTGCTTGAAATTGGGTCCACCCTGCACAGTGTCTAGTAACTCTCGAGACTAAGGAGGAGGCAACTTGTGCTTTTTTACACTTTAGCCTTGTGCCCATTTCAACTCATACAAAGACTGCCTTTATGATTTAATAAGGTGAAATGTCATTGACACAGATTAAAAAAAAATCATCTTTACATTGGCACGAGTTTCTATGGGTTGTTATAGCTTCAGTTTAACCCAGCTCATTACTTCAGCATCACCTTAAACAACAGCTGTACCATTAGCTTTGAAGACTACTACGGTATATGTGCTTTCTGGCTTTTTTTAAATAATGTATTGTCTTCTATCTGTGTCCTTTGAACGTTATGTTTAGCTCTGCCTTTTACTGTGCGTTTAATTTTGGTCCTGTTCTCGCTGTGGCCTGTTTTCCTTCTTCTTTCCATGCCACAGACTCGGAACAGAACAAGCTCTCAGAAACACTCTCCCTCATTACTGCCTAAAATAGTCATTTGATAACATTACAGTAGCTATAATTAAACCCTTGATGGAGAACATCAAACCACAAAGCCAGCTGTTGTGTGAAAAGACACAATTCAAACCTGGACACCCCACGCCCCACAAACACACACACAAAGTAGACTGTGTCCAAGCCCTCGGCCCAGTGCAATATTTTCCAATTTTCTCTAATTGGGTGAGAGTGGTAATCCAAGGCAGCTTATTGTATATTCCACCCCCTCCACTGCCTGCCCTATATGGACACTAACTCCACAATTAACTCAGCAGACCTGGGCCTCAAATCAAATCAATGCCAGCATCTATGACGTCTGCAGTAGCAATGCTCTTTAGCATACCCAATGAATGAATGTCTTTGAAATCAAATTGTAAATACAAGTACATTTTGACTATGTGTTCTGTCCAGCATATATTCCCTTTTTCTGTTTGTAAACAGAACAGTACACATTATACAAATAAATACATAAATTAATAAATTCAATAAAAGAAAAATTAATAATTATGAGAAGTTGTAGTCTGTTTCATTTACAGAGTACACTTTCCAGAGTGTGACATAAACAAAAAAAGGTTCTATATGCTGCATTCTTGTGGTCCTCGTGAACTTGGAACATCCGAGTTCCATGAACGAAAAAGTTGTTGTTGCGACTTCAGTGCATTCATGTGATTCATCTCGGAAAGTTGGAACAGTTAGATGTTTTTTAAAGCGTGTTGTTGGACAAATGAGTTAAGAGACATATCATTGACAGCATATTCACAGAAAACTAGGACTTAACGGGACAGGAAGTGCACTGGTCACACTAGCATTAGCTTTACCTTCAGGCTACATAGTGTTACGGTATTAGGTTTTTCCTAAATATTGGCAAATTGGCAAAGCATTAATGTTCGCATAACTGTTCACTATATATATATATTTTATATCTGATAACTTGCCAAGTAAACAGGTGCAAGGGGAATATTCCAATTCTAGCTGCACATAAAATAAACTAATAAAATAAATTAATTGGAGTTTGAGCTTATTCTGATTATGGACCTTATTCAGAGTATGATGTGCCATGTAAACACATTGATTTCATTGATTTGGCAAACGTCACCATTTATCTAGGATTGGTACTGGCTCAAAGAGCACTATGACTTATGCAGGGTCACAAGTCAAGTCAGACAATGCTTTTGGCTGGATTTCACCACATTTAGTATTTTTACAATTCTATGTTTCCAAATTCATAAGTCAAGGTAACATAACTGCTTAAAGTTAATGTGAATTATGTTATTATATGTTGTAATATAAATGTGTACGAAAGCAAGCAGGTAAGCACCTAGAGTGAGGTCTCTGTTAATATTGTTAATTACAATTTACATGTGCAATAATCGTAGTTTGGCTTTATTTTTGGACAAATAATGAACAATATTCAAGATGAAGATCACATTAATGCAAAGTTATTTATATTAATATTATTATTTTCTTTTATATAATATTATTTATTTACTGCTTGCTGTCAGATTTTTGAAGGTTGGTATCATCTCTTTTTAGCCTGTCAGGACATGCCTGGGAGCAAAGCCGGTGGTGTGTGTGCTTAAACATATTTTTTAGATATTACTTTCCACCATTTTGACCAAAAAGAAAGACTGTTTACTTGGGCTTTCTTATTTTTCTGTTTTTTCATCATCCCTGTCGTCTCTTCCAGATGAGCAGTGTGAAGCGTCTTCGTCCCCGCCTTGGCCACATCCTTTTCCGGCTACAGTTGGAGGAGCAGGTCACTAACCTCCGTCCAGACATCCTTGCTGTAAGCACTGCCTGTGATGAGGTCAGGAAGAGCCGTTCTTTTGGTCATTTGCTGGAGCTGGTGTTGCTGCTGGGCAATTACATGAATGCAGGCTCTCGAAATGCCCAGTCGTATGGTTTTGACCTCAGTTCGCTGTGCAAGGTGAGAGGAGAAGTAACTGACCTTACCAACCCCTGAACATATACAGTACAGTAGTGTTTTGTAGCTGCAGGTGATGAAATTCAAGGCTGCAGGTGGTTTTTCAGTAGTAACATATAATTAACTAATTATGCATCAAGAAAAAGGTGGATGTAAAAATTACTCTTGCGGTTAATACAACGTCCTTTTCTTTCCCTGATTCAAATTGATTCAAATTTTAACAATTTGAAATGTTTGGCACGTATAGTCATTTTTATTCAGTGCTTTTAGAGCATAAAGCTTTTATCAGGATACAATCCCAACACTTCAATGTGGTTATCCTGTATGTTTTAGTTGGTTTATATATATCTAATATTACAAAAATATATATTTTTTTTTACATAGTGAGCTGCCTACTATCCAGGTAGGCTACTGTTTTTGTGCATTTGACACTTTAAGATTCTGTGAGATGAGACCAAGGATAAAGTAAAAAGTGGACTTTGGGGTAAAATGACAGTTTTATTGCATTCAGTCCATGTTGACAGAGAGGGAAGTGTACTTGTGGATTTGGGGCTCTTTCACTGGTCACATTACAGCTGATGGCACTGGTGCAGTTTCTACAGTAACAACCTCTGCAGTCATTAATCACTGCCACCTCTGTGAGCTCTTGGAGTGTGGCACATATGTTTAGATAACACTGCAGGTGCAAATATATGGTACATACATGAGGACCAATGGTTTAAAACATGGATATGGATACGAGCTTTATGAAAAGGATCTAATTAGTGCTGAAATCAAAGTAATTGTGGTGGAAATCTGATTAATTGTGAACAATTGTTTATTGACTCTAAAACATGCCATTTGCTGGGTGAAAAACATCAAACCAAAACTGTGTAGATATATATACACTTTGCATTTAAGATGAAAACCCTTCTTTTTATGTGAATATGCTCTATCTAGTTTCACCTGGTTCAAATTCGGTAAAAACATTTTACACCCTGTTGATTTTGCTATCCAATTACTAAACAATTAATCAAATACATAGTCAACAGAATAACTGATTAGCAAAATAATCGTTAGTGGCAGCCCTAACTTTTTTCATATACTACAAGACCCTAGTTAGCATCTATATTCTCTATCTTTTGTCAAGCTCTTATGTCATGGGACCAGGGTGAGAGTCAATGTCACAGACAGAAATTTCAGAGGAAGACATCACCTTCTCGTCTGCCCCGAGTTTGACAACTTAATTCCAAGGCACACTCCACAGCACAGGAAAATTGCACCCAGCCCAACAGGAAAAAGCAAAATGTTTACATTGTCAACTATGATTACCATCTAAATTCAGAAAGCATCCTTTTGTGAGGAAACACTTGAAGCTTTTGAAAATATGGCAAAACTGAAATGAAAAGAGATATGAAAATGTTTGATTAGGGGAGATAATACAAACATGATTAAACTCAGCAGGGCTGAGTGCACTGCTGTCTACCAATAGATCACCTAGAGAGATACACAGCAACGCACTCCACAGGAGATGTGTTTGGCAGGAATAGTGAGACACATCTTGGAATTAGACTGTAAAAGAGCACGGATGGAAATTTATCCTACAAATTGAAAAATTGTTGTTTGAGGGGGAGATGGGTACAGAGCACAAAGTGGTCATCACAGTTTGAATATGTCAGAGCTGTATGAGTGAGAGAGAGAGAGAAAATAATCTGGAGTTCAGTGCATTTCTAAAGCTCTTGATAAAATACTTTTTTTTTTTAGTCCTGAAATTAAAAAGAAATGCAATTTTGCTCTAACATTTATTTAGTCCATTTGTATGGACTGTACAGCACAAGTCTCTCCGTTTCATATCTCAAAGGTTGATTAAATTGTGTAAAAATGTAAATTGTGTAAAAATGTATAAAACTGTAATTGCTTTGATTGGTTTTGAAACTGACGCAAAATTGAGTGAAATTACTTTTTATCCCCCTTTTGACAGCTGAAGGACACAAAGTCAGCTGACCAGAAGTCGACTTTACTTCACTTTCTGGCTCAAGTGTGTGAGGAGGAATTCCCAGACGTGATTAAATTTGTTGATGACCTTGAGCATGTGGACCGAGCTAGCAGAGGTAATTTCCAAGATTGTCCAAATTCACACAATGCACACATGGTAATTTCACTGCAAATAATTACAATACATCAAAGTGTAATTTGTGTTGATCCTTGGTTTAACATTTTTAAAAGTACTCTAATTTTTTTCACCTATCTATATGGAAAGGTGATCTCAAGGTTTTTCAGCTTTTTCATTTGCTCGGCATGCAGGGTTACTCAAGCATGCATGAATGAAACACTACTCCAGGCATGTTTTTTGATGAGGACATTATAACATGGTATTGAGCTCAGAAAGTTTTAGCCTTACATGTCCTTTATAAGAAAGCTGTCTTTTTTCACATCTCTCTGTTTTACTTAAAACATCTATTGCTTTTCTCTATCACTGTACCTCTGGGGATTATTCTGAGATCAAATGCTTGATGAACTTGTAAACATGTACTGTCTTTTCATTCGCTTTAATGTTTAATGTGACATAACAGTTGTTTTCTTTGCTTAGTGCTTCATAATGGTCTTTTTTGTTAGGCCATGTTTTCTATTTAGAGGAGACAATGATGGAGAAAAAGAAGGCTATTAACTTCACTAGAGCTCTATGGAGGGCAATTATAAAGATACTTTTTACAGTATTTTACAGTACAGTAGTATAGTAGAGGACATTAGGGTCATATTGCTATAAGCACTATGCAGGAGGAGGCACTGTATACTAGTTTGTGTGTTATAAAATGCACTGTGCATAGCTACACTGTCATAGCTGCTCTACATAATGTATCCTCAGTATGGGGGAGTGAAAGAAACGGTGGCAAGGGAATAAAGTAGAGGAGATGTGTGTGACTTAATTGTATGGACTACCTCTCGAGGACCCCTGCGTCGTTTGTTAGGGCTTTGATAATCTCTTTATAATGGTGCTTGTGTGAGTCCTTTATTTTACCCCAGCATGTTCACAACCAAGTGCACAACTAAGATTTTTCTTGGCCACATTTCTTGCTTTACGCTTTGAACATTTGCATATATATAGTTCCTTTTATAGGCTCTTGCTGTGTCCTATATTTTACTAGTGGTATTTAAATGTGTTTGTTTAGTGAAGTATTATTCAGTTATAGTATTCAAAGACACAAATCTATTATTCTTGTGAACCATGATCTTCAATGGCCCTTTTCATGTAGTCAAGACAAGACACATAGAGAGGTTTGCCATGAAAACATGAGGGCAGCACAATCATTGCGCTCCCATACTGAACAGAATATAATAGGTCTTGATGTAAATCACTGTACCATAAAGATTATATTTTTATAATTGTCTTAAATTTCTTTTTTTTATTATTCACCATCATATTCTATTGCTCACTTGGAATATGCTGGAATTGAAACATTAACATCCACACTATAGTCCATCAGTGCAGCTTTCAGGTGCATGCTGAAAAAGTAAATGCATAATACAAAGTTAAACTTAAAAGTGACACATGGCTATTTTTGGAGATCCATTGAAATACATTTTTTATGTAATGTGATGTGGAAGATGGAAGGTGAAAATGTGCTTGGAAACCTTGAGTGCTAATTGTATTTTGTAGTTTGTAGTTGAATGAAATATGAAAAGCTTCTAGATTCAATCAGTTAAGGTTTTTGACCATGATGAGTTCTTTGGCTGTAATGTGCAAATGTGCTATGGTTATCCATAAAAAAAACAGAAATGCTTTCTTTTGTAGGGTGCTATTATGCTAACTAAGATTTTCTAAGCTTTCTACCATGTTATATAAAAGGAAAAAAATACCCAGAGTGGTACTTTTTTCATTCATGCATGTTTGAGTTAGCTTGTGTGTGCAGATTAGCTAACCTTTAAGTTTAAAAGGCTTGCTTTCACTTTTCTAGGTAGATAGGTGAAGTAACACTCCCTTGCTGCTTTCCATTGTTTGCACTGGCTGTAGTTATGGAATGTGTGTGGCCAGCAAAGGGAAGGGCCAATATCAAAATTAGAAAATGTATAATGCTAACCTACAGGGAAGCAAAATGAATTCAAAAAGCTTGGGTGTTAATATCCTCTTCAAACATAGAGATGAAGAATCTAAAGCACATTTGCCATTTCAGTGACCTTCATATTTTTTATATGAAGGAGGCACAGTGCATGTAAAATGTGTGTGCCATGCTTTTTTCATTACTAGTCCCAGTCCCAGCTGTGGGGCCCATCAGTCTAGTCACTCTTGTCTGTCAGGCTGTGCTCTCAGAAGGCAGATCTTCTTTTTCCGTCTCTTAATTTCCATACATCACACCATGATCTATGGAGGAGCCGTGTGTATAGCGTAGCAGGGCTGTTTGTGAGTAAGTATGCATAGTTGTGTGTGCTCTAGTAAGTCTCATTTATAGCTCAGCAGGTAGGCAGGGTAATAAAAGGGTGTCAATGGGGGATTTGACCTCTACAAATGTTCCCATTATTATTCGCTGAAAATGTCTTATATCTCTTTCCAACTGCTCTGGACCACTGGGGAAGTCCGGGCCCCACTGCTCATAAAAAGCCTTGCTTAAAACAGGAAGACAGATAACCAAGGCCAAAAAGAGCAAAAAATACAATACTCAAAAATAATGTTAGTTAATAAACTCACAATTGTTATGTTAATCCAGTTGTTCTGATGTTAGTCTTCAATTTAGTCCCCAGATTAGTCCTGGTTTAGGTCTGGTTTAATTCTGGTTTAGCTTATTCTGTAGCTGTAGTATGGGGGAGGTTGTTGAAATGTTGATAATAGCATTCAAGTTTTCCTTAAGTCCCTCCTCTGCTTCTACGGCAACATCAAATCAGGGTTTGTGTGGGTTACAACACCACTCAATAACTCTACTACTATTGGCCGAGGCTCTCAACCCCAAACTCTGATTTGATGCTGCTGGGGAAGCCCGGGACTAAAGTAACATCTACTTTACATCATAGAACTGGAACTTAAATCATGGTTATTAGTGTTTAATACTGATTTAGTTCTTAAGCCGGGGTTAAGCTCTGGTGTAGCTCCAAATATTGCAATACTCATCATAGTTATCTTTTGTACTGGCATGCAGTCATGTTTCCATCTTCAGCATTTGGCTTACAAAAAGCTAATTTTTAATCGTAAGCTATGAGGGCGAAAAAACTCCCTTTTTGCTGCTAGTGCATCATCAGTGGAACTTAATCATTTCTATTAACAGACTGCCTGCCTGGCCTCATTCCACTCCCACATGCTGCCCACACCTCATTCAGCAGATTGTGTCTGTTGGATATGCACAAGGTTTTAGACCAGAGTATAATGAAAACAAGAGAGAGAAGATCCCAGATACTGTATTTAATTAATTGTTGTTAAAGATTTAGAAACATTAAAAACATATGGATCACACATAATGTTCTGGAATAAAGCTAGAAATTTTCAGTACAGAAGTTTAAGTGTGATTTCTCAGTTAGATTTAAAAAGGTAATCCCACATAAAAACCCATACCAAATTATAGATTACACCTCTGATTAATATGAAAAGTCCAGTGCAATATCTTTTGAAATGTTAACATCATTCCCCTATCTGTGAGTGTTTTCTTTACCAATGGACAACTCTGACTCTACTCAATTTTGCTCATTCGCCAGTGTCTTAACTTTAATGGTAGACCAGTAATGTTTTTTTTTTTTTTTCCTCACAAAGTAGGTAGGGGTTCTTTTAATTACTGTCCAGTAAAACTCTACATTCATATCTCAGTTCTATTTACTAAACTCAATGCAGGCTAATGTAATGTCAAGATTGATATGTGATTATTTGTCTGATATAAAAGTCAGACAAAAAGCAGGTCAGTGGTTGAAGAAATTCCCTGCATTGTTAATTGTTATGAGATCTTTGAACATCACAGTGACTATTCTAGAAGTAAAGTGAAAATAATGAACAGAGAAATGTGGTTTATGGAATTTTATTGAAAAAACAATGAACAGACAGCATCTGAATATTAAAAATATGCAAATAATCCAATAATAAGTAATAGAAGGAATTATGAATTGACTAAATTACCCAATAGTTAAAACAGAATTTAGAGCTGAATAGAATGTGTTTTGCCAACTTCTGTGTGAGATGTGAGTCTTACGAGGGCATCTAGTCTAGCCAGATGGTCCTGGAGATCCAGAAATGTCTGAACATTCTGTGTTTGGTCCTGGTTCAGGCCCGGTTCTGTAGACTGAAGCCTCGGCCCGGTGGTTTTCCTCAGCCACACTTAGCTGAGATGAAAGCCATAACTCTCACTAATGGCAGATTACAGGCGAAAGTCACAGCTTCACGTTGTGTGAATATAAGTCTATGACCAAAAATGTGTTGCTGTTTGACAAAGGCAGTTCTTCATAGAGATTTTAAAAGGAGGAAAAACGTATGCATCTGGTCAAAATTTGCGATATATCGTAGTAGCGGTTTTAGTCCAAAACACATCTTTCGATGGGCGCGTGCTTAAAAAGAGAAGAAAAACTTAATCTCTTCATCTCCAAAACATCTTTCTCCAAACTCCATGAGGTCTGTCTCCCAACTCTCTGGAAAACATGCTGGATCTTACTGGGCAACTCCATAGGCATTGTTAAGAGATAAACTTTGAGCGGGAGAAAAGTGGACTTGCATAAATTAACAGGATGAAACCAAATTTACAATCCAAAATTCTTCAACTTTTTTGTGGCATAGTGTTACCCAAACACATTTCAAACTCAAAACTGTACACACAAACATATTATGTACACAGTTCATATACAGTTCTTTTGTTGAAAACATTATCAAGCTTTCACACGATGTTGAAGACTGTGAGAACAGAGACACTGAACCAGAGTCAAACCAGGGAAATGTGGCCCCAGGTTTTAGGGTCTTAAAAGTAACCTGAGATGCAGGGTCCAACACACTGACAATTAGTTAAGTCTATTAACACACAGTTTGCGTCGTAAACTATGTATAAGCATTGTCATCTATACACGTTGGGGTCTGAGCCTAAAGACCCAATTAATCCGTTGTTAATCCATTTCCTCAAGTCTTGTATTGTGGCTGGCCACATGTTTATACAACCACATTGGAATTTCCTGTTTTGTCCTCCAAAAGTTATAAATCAATGTGATGTGACGTTTTCCATGTTTACTTAAAAACAGGTATCCCTGCTAAGTCTGTTGAGATCAAGAGGTCAGTTACACTACAAGGGGCAAACATTAGAACAAAGATTATCATTAGTTAAGTTCAGCTAGAATATGTTCATGGCAGCCTTGAAGTGTCAAGAAAGTGTTTACATTTTAAAGTGTTGAATTAAATCACTTGTATTTTAATATATTTAACACTTCATATCAGACATACAGTTAGAATTGATATGGCAGTTTATGTATGTGTGCAGCTTCCATGGTTTAATATATTTAGGAAGCTTAGCAACATTGAGGTTTTTGAATCTTCCCTTGATCCAACATCACTAATTTCAAAAAGGGAAGTTTGAAACATCTTAAAATAAGCAGCTTAAGGCTTTTTGTCAGGCTGGGTCTAATCAGGGTAATTTGGGCTATATGTTATGTGGCTAAACTAAACTAAACTATTGAAGTCTTTCACCTGCCTGCAGAACATATTTGAAAACAAAGGGTGCAAATACCTGATTTCTTGGTACTATCACAGACAAGCATAATAGTAAATGCTTTGTATATGTTTTGTATTGATGTTTTGTTCTCCTATAGTCATTATTTATTTGCAGACACCTATAATAAGTATGTGTAAAAAGGTGCAGAACATTTACTATAATTTTTTGCCCCTGTTGTTTTTCCTCCACAGGCTCCAAATAACAATACATTTGCTTGAGTGCAGAATTGAGTTGTACTTTGTGTTTCACTCACATTTTCATGACTTTTATGAATGTGCCTTTGTCTGTCTGTATGTGGGTGTGTATGTCAGTGTCTGCAGAGAATGTAGAGAAGAACCTGAGGCAGATGGAACGGCAACTGCTCCAACTAGAGAGAGACCTGGACACTTTCTCCTCTCCAGATGACCCCAACGACATGTTTTTCACCAAAATGACAATATCCTTTACACTGGAGGGCTGCACTAACCGGTTTGCAGCATTCGCAATGTTTTCTGTTTTTGACGAAACTTTAGAAAAACAACACCAAAGAAATTGCTGTTGGCAGCAAGGTTTTGAATATATCTATAACAAAACTAAGTCTGAAAGTTGTATGTCATAGTCACATAGTTAAAGCGGTAGTCTGGAGGTTTACTAAAATAGGAAAAAATTATTTTAAAAAAATGATCACCTACTTAACAAAATAGAACGGTGTGTCAGATAGTCAATTTTAAATCAAGTTGTTGATGATTCCTATTTCAGAATCACAATATAATAATGAGCATCTTTGTATACACTGCTTTACAATCTTAATGTTAATTCACTCAACAACACACCACAAACACACATTTTTTTTGGTAACTGCTTTTGTGGCCACAGCTGCCCTGGGATAGACTTTAGGGAGCTGGACCTACCACCACTCTTACCATTACGGCAATTACACTAACACATTCATACCCAAGCTTGGTGAAATGTCTCAACGGACTTCCTGCTCCACCACCTGCACTACTGCTTCTTCTAACCCCCTTACTTCCTCTAGAAGGCAATACATTTTTCACATGGAGAACATTGTGATCGTGACTCACTTAGAAATATCTTAAATTGGGTTATTCACAGTTCTTTAAATATGTGTCTACAACTTCAATGATTAAGAAAAAACAGATGGCAATACAAATCGGGGTGTGACACAGCTTGATCTTGAATCACTGACTGGATTTAGATCTTTCTTCTCAACACCCACTTTATATTTTGTAAACAGGTAAAAAATAAACTTCATATTTTGAATGCCACCTAACATCCTGTGTTCAAACCTACCTAAAATATTTACACAATATTATACATCTTACTGATATGTTAATTATTAATTGTTTTTACACCTCTAGTCAGGAACATTACTGTCTTTTTCTCAGTCACAACTATTTGACTAAACATGTGATTGAAGCACCACCACCAAACTCAAATCTCAATGTAATTACATAACATGCACACATCCTGACAGCTGTCCAGTCTGATTGGCATTGCGTCATTCCCTGGCGTATCCACATGACTTTGTACATCAATCTGACAGCTGCTTTTCAGTGTGTTCAGGTAAGTTTGTGTTCAATAATACAATCTGTGCCTATCGCCCCTTCAGCCCTACCTTCATGTAGTTTTGATCAATTGCCTTGGGGCTATGCTCCTGAAGTCTTTGACTGTTGTAGTTAGCTGAAAACTTGAGTGCAACACAGAAAGGTTCACTGAGAATGGCTTTGACAGCTGCCTCGCAACTTTCCAACTGAGCTAGTTCATCGTCAAAAATGTCCAATCTTGGAAGTCATAATTAAAACATTAAGTAAGAATTCAGGCAGCAGTAGTTAATGTGGTTGAGCAGGTTGCCATAGATGCATCATGGCTGTCATGCCTAGCTGTGGGTAGGAAATCATCATTGTACGACTGTTGAGTGAATAAATAATGGACTCATTGTTAAGCACTTTAAGTTTTTGAAAAGAGCACTGCAAATTCAAGTAGAAGAAAAAACTGTTAAGGCCAAAAAGATCCTAGGATCATTAAATATTAAAGTTGTGTAGTAGAGCAGTTGAACTTTATAAAACACAATGCAATCTCTGAATGACAGGACAAGTTAGGAGTGGCAGATAAGGAAAAAAAGTGTGTCACAATCTCCCTCTCCCTCAGCCTTGACTTGTCTCGTGCCTCTTTCTCCTGCTGCTTGTGGCATATATTTCTGACAAGTCAATTAGGAAACAGAGGCTATTGAACTGCATTTACGCAGCTGGGAATAGATATTCTCATCCAGATACAACTCAAACTAGACTTCAAATTGGTCAATCAATTCAGCAATAATCAAGGTGTACAATAGATGCCATTGAGGCTGTTGTAGTGATTGTTTTTTATTAATGTGTTTTTTTTTTTGTTTTTGTTTTTTGTGAAAAGGATAAGAAATGTTTGTTATAAACAGCCCTTGTTGTTAGGGAAAGAACTTTCACAATTATAATAATTACATTATTTAAATACCAGAAAATATGATGTAATTAAACACTCTATATGAATTTAAAACAGTTTTAAGTAATTGTTTTGCCAGTTAATTGACTTTGATGACAGCAGATTTTTTAGATACTTATTCTTTTGAAAAATTATGTTTACAGTTGTATTTGCAAAAGTCAGGGTCTCAAGCTTCTATTGCCAGCAGCCAGATGTGCTTCACAGATGCTGTAGGCTGCAGGGGGCATGGCAGCTAACACTGGGTAGCACTATTACGCCTCACATTATCAGGTCTCCCAATGCTAACATCACAGTGCACCGCTGACAGAACGTTTCTCAAGCTTCAATTCCTTCAGGCAACAAGTAGGATTTACCATTATATAAAATACAACAAAGGCAGTTATTGTATGATCAATGTGATTTTTGCCCTTGACACTGACTTCACAGCTTCAGCAAAGTTGCACGGGAACAGTATGCCAAGCTTGTGATCATACACGGCAACATGGAGTCTCTCTATCAAAATCTTTTGGAGTACTTTGCAGCCGACCCCAAGAAGACCTCTGTGGAGGAGCTGTTTACTGATCTCAGCAACTTCCGCTCCATGTTTACTGTGAGTATTCTGGTGGGCGAGAGAAAACTTGGTGGTATAAATAGTGTTCGTTAAATAACGTCAAGGTTTTGGATTTAGTACCTTAAATATTTAACTATATTTAACTAAACAAATTGTACTTCACCTATATGCATGAGCTACTAACAATCTTATTTCTTAATGTATTAGCAAATAAAATGAGTGAAAACCAATACCCATTATTTGTTGGTCAGAACAAAAACACATTACGTGTAGCAACTAAACAGATAAAATAGAGTACTTTATTTGACGTTTTGCTATATTTATGTCCGTAATTCGGCTACATGCTTCTCTAGATCGTTGTGCTCCTGTGTTAAAATGCAAAGCAGAACAATACTGTTCTGTGAGTGCCGCAGCAGTGGAGACCAACTGTGTTTAATCAGTAGGATTAGTTGCACAGGCCACTGGCGCTACAGATAATAGTAGCTGATTAGCCAACTAAAGTTCCTACCCTGCCCCCGATTAACATTTACCACACTCACACAAATTAATTTCATGGCATTTTCCCCCTTTTTATAGTGATCAGTTATGGTTTAGATTACATTGTCCTCTAAAGTGGTGGCTGTACATTTCAGTCAGTTCAGCCTTTTTGGTTGCTTCTTTAGCTTGGCTTTTTTGTATCAAGTCAAAGCAATTGTATCAGTTAAAGCAACGTTTTGCTAGACAAACCTGTTAACCTGTTAGTCCTGTTATTATTTATTATTTGTCTTATTGAATCACATTTTCTATCACTGCACTACAGTCTTTGGAGGCAGGGAAATACACAGGCTATGTTCTTTATGTTGATTTATATTTTGGATAGTTATTTGATTCTTCGATTTCTTGATGTCTATCCTTGGAGTTAATAGCAAGTTTCACATATTAGACACATATCACAAATTATGTTTTGCAGTTCCCAAGACTGTGTTAAAAAAAGATAACTTGAGGTCTTAAGGAAAGTATTTTATATAATCTACACGTTACATTCAAACCAAGGTCTTCAGAAGCATTTCTTCAAACCCAGCATAACAGTTAATGACTCCTGCCAGTGAAAGGTGAAAATGTCAAGTGTTTAAAAGACTAGAATTATATTGTCAAAACCCCTCCGGTAGCTTTTTATTCCCCTGTGGCAGGTGAAGGTGTAAGCAGCTTACATCCTCAGCAATTCGTTCAAACGTTCCCATCGTATAGACATATCTTGAGAGAAGTCAAGGCTAGGTAAGTCAACATGGACCCACAGTAAATCTCCAGCACCATAACCCCTCGGTCAAACCTGTGTCAGCATTTACCCTGCTGCCGTGCCAAGGCCCATGCTAATGGGTGTGTGTGCTGTCTCAAGACCGTGGCCGGAAGCAAATTAAGCCTTGGCTTCTGTGTTTGTGTGCCTGTTTGCTTGTGTCTATGTCATTTCATGTTGACAGTGTACAAAACGACTAAGCAGCTCTCCCGTATAAAAACCAAGACCCACACAGACACACAAACACACATGCAGCATGCTCAGTCACCCATAGGAAGGAGACCCAGGGCGAGGCCGCACATCTGACAGGAATCCAATTGAGCGTGTCTAATGGCGGACATCCAGGAGAGGAGGAGGGGGAAGCAGACCTGATGAAGGAGAGCGGAGGGCAATTTCCTCCGAGACTAGGCTCCCCCCGCCCCCCCTCCACTGGCTGGCTACCCCACCCCCACCCCACACACACACACACACACACACACACACACACACACTCAGCGCTGTAGGTCCATATTACACTCTACATGGATGCTTCGTCAGAATATAAAATCACATGACTTTTCATAATTTTAGGCCTTTTAGTGTTTTCTTGGCAAAAAGCTTTCTACATAGATAAAGAAATTCCTTAATGTTATTAACTTCTGTATTCAGGGACCTAGTCTGCAAATTAGCTATCAGCTAGATGACCTATGGATATTGTTTGCATTTGAAACTGTAACAATGCTATTTTGTTAAACATAAATAAAATAAAATAATTATTTGCACTGGCTAAAATTTTAACTGGATTTGGCTATTTTGAGTCTTTTTAGCTGAGTAAAAGCTACACCTCAAAAAAAAATATTAAAATTATTAGTGTAACTAATAATATATTTTAAATATATTTATATTTTTTTATTTATACAACATAAAATTCAGAGGTGATCAAAATTATTCCAAAAAGCTTAAAAAAGGTGTTATTTCTTTTTTTTTATTAACATTTACCCCTAATTCAATGTGACACCCAGACCAATGCCCTGTGGTTGGGTCAACATGTTTATTTTAACATGGTTCTGCTCTGTTTCTTTGTATCTTGAGAGTTATTCTTCCTTAAATGACCAGACTTGTACTATTGACAGGTTATTGACTCATCATGGAACCTGGCTGCAGGTCAGACTTCCTGTGTTCTTCTGCGGTCATCCGTCACATAGTTTGGAACCAAAACTAATTTCTACTAGTAATAAAATTTCATTCAAATGTATGCATTCAAATTGGAATATTACTCTCATTGTTACCTGAGGAATTGCTTTGGGAAGTCTAGTGGCTGTTTTGATCTGTTTGTTAGTAGTTGAATTACGATAGCTTTCCTTATATACTTAGATTGCTCACATATTTTTGTATTATCGCTATTTCAAACTTGACCCCACTGGACTGCTAGCTGGAATCAGAGGCTAGAGGAAGAATGTGCATCAAGCAATACATGCATCTGTGGATACATCTTGTAATTGCCAATATTTCAATAATATATTTGCAATAGAATACACTGCATAAGTACATTCTAGTAACTAGTTTGTCGTTTGCTCAAACAACCTAAGTTTACAACAGCACTGGTTTGACATTACACAGCTAGACTTTACTTACGGCAAGAAAGAGGACTTGGTTGTTTGATGGGCACTTTTAGTATTGTGACTATTGATCAGGATGTCAGTCACATAAATACTTTATTAAATCACATGCAGTCTGTCTGGCTGGTGTTATTGAGCAGCTGACACTATTGTACAAGTTTAACAACACTCTGGCACAGAGATTATGGAGAATTCAATGTGGTTTGACATACAGTAGATACATATCACTCTTAACACTCTGGCCACACTGTCTCTTTGAAAAGCAATACATGAATGATTGCAAATTTGATTGAAGCTGACCACCTTTTTTTAATACAAGTTGTGGCGGGGCTATCTCTGTCGTTGAAGTGAAATCACATTTTACAACATTGTAGACAAATGAAAATCTGTCCAGGTTCATTTATAACCCGTTGTAAATGTTGCAAAATGGCAATATATGAAAATCAAAATCTTGCATCAGCCCAGCGACACAAAATAAACTGGCAGAAGGGTTTAATCTACTGGGTTTAATTTTTGAAGGTTAATTAAACCACCTGTTTATTATTCTAACTTTAATTGTGCCGTTTCAGTTCTTGCAACATATTTGCTGTGAAGTCTCTAACAAAGATAAAGAAATTACCTGAACAGTTTTGACTATTTTAAGATATTTTTTATTTTTTTTTTTCTGCTATTTTTTGTCCTTATTTGACAGGAAACCAGGGAGAACTGTTGTGAGCCGGATTCGAACTCCGCAGGCTCTGAATATGGACTGCACGCTCTACCGATTGAGCTAAACCATGGCCCAGTTTTGACTATTTTAAATGCAATTACTGTAGTTTGGTTGTGTATGACGTTTTCAGTGTAAAACTGTTCTGAAACCTAACAATGAAGACACATTATCTTGCTTCAGAGATACCAGATGCAGACATTTATAGTTTGACCTTTGCCATAGATTTCTGTGAACCTCCATTATCATTGCGTTCTTTTTAAGTATGTCTAACTCTTCTTTCAATTCCATTGCAGCAAGCCCTGAAAGACAACGTGAAGCAGAGGGAATTTGAGGAGAAGCAGAAGAGAGCACGAGCAGCGAAGGAGAAAGCTGAACGTGAGAAACAGGAGCGACAGCAGAAGAAGAGAAGGCTGCTCGAAGTCAATGCAGGTGAAGATGGTTCTATTTTTTCATTCAGTCTCACAGGGCACTAAATTGTTCATTAATAAAATTCCCCTCCAGATTGCTAGAGATTATAGCATCAAGATACAGACTAAATATTTAAGGCTCTTTCCTAACTTCTTTGGTAATGTTAGTAGTTGTGTTTTTTTAGGGCAACTTGCATAACAGTTAAATCATGTGATTCATGTGGTATTGACTAATTTAATTTGTATTATTCACACTGGCAAAAACACAAAGGCTTGTCTCGTCTCTGCTAAGCCTTTCTGAAGATTGACTCAGTATTAATCCTTCACCTCCACCATGACCTCTTCTGGTTGTCAGAGCAAATACATGAGGAAAGCTGTTTTCGTTAGAGATTCTGCTGCAGGCCACTTACACAAGGTAGATTATTTGTTTGTATGAACTTTAGCCTTTCTGTTGCCAGGTCCATAGGCATAACATTCTGGCTTAAGAAAACCTAAAAAAAAGACATCCTTTATTTGTCCCACTTCTGGATGGGTACCAATACCCGGTACCAGAGTGGCACCAGGGCGACGCAATAAATGTCCACTTGGATCGCTAAATTTTTGCCTTAACGGCACTGGAGAGGTTGCGCTAATTACCTGCGTAAAACATCACTTTGCATCTCTCATAAAGGGCGGATCACTCAGCTGTTTCTCCGTGGTTCCCTTCTGTTTCTGTGCGTGGCTGTGAACAGCCCGATCACTCTGCTTCCAGCGGAGAGGAGCAGAGTTGAGCCGGGCTCCACGCACACACAAACGGAAAGAAAAAAGCCATATCGGTGCATGCCTGTCCTACTCTTGTGTTCAAGACCACATGTTCAAACCGTGAGAGGTCGCTTGTGAACACTGCAAAAAGTAATCTAACAAAACTTTTCACCAAACCATTTTATAGCGCACAGAATGGCAGTAGGCTAGCAGCTTAATGTGATGGCCTAAAATCAATAGGCTAAAACAAGTATTTAATGAGTGCACTTTTTAAATATGACCACATGGGTTTATTAATGAAATAGGCTACTGCCTTGTCTTACATTTTTCATTAGCATATATATTATACATTTTATTTTAATTTATGATTTTTATATTATAATATAATTATCATTATTTAAATGTTTAAATATGTGAAAGAAGAGTGATTCCTATTCCTAATTATAATCTTTATATATAAAATGTAATATTTTGGCTTTCAAAGTATCACTAAGAATACCGTTAAAAACCGGATTAGGAGTGTCAATAAGAGTAGTAATCCTAAACAGTACCCATCCCTAATCCGACTACTTGACCCCTTTTATACCAAATTAAATCCAAGAAAGTAAATAAAAACAGTATACAACATATTCAAATATATATATTCATGGCATGGTTAAATATTAGACAGAAATGCTTAAACATGTGGACAGGTCATGGTCCACTACTCTGGTTTCTAATGATAAGACAAAAGGCTTTATTTAGCTAGCCCTGTTTAGAAGATGCTGATGCCAGTGTATCTGGAGTCAACTGCCAGTTGTTGCTTTTTGTTGTTGTTTTGTTGTCCCTTTGTTTCTTTTTAAGCATGAATGATGCCAGCAACTTGTGCAACAACAACAGTGCAGTCTCTCCAGACCTATTTCTTGTGCCAAGGCCAGGGCTGGCAAAGTGGTTAGGCTTGGCTGTCCTAGCTATCCACCAACATCAGGCTGTAGAATTGTGCCAGTCTTTGTAGCACCAATGCACATATTCAAGTAGAGCCACCATGCTGTATTTAGGCCAGGGCACTGCTGTGGACATACCATCTGGTCCACTGTTGTCTTAGAACATCCCAGAGAGCTAAGTGTTAATGGTTGAGGTAATTTAGTATGCACTGGGTGATCATTGATTATCAATAATGCTGCATAACATTTAAGCAGACTGTGTGTATATGTATGATTAATGGTTAGAACTAATATCTTGTGGACGTATGTTATATAGTATGTTACACTATACTTGATAATACATGTGAATTGACACCGGATACCAGGGTGAAAGGAATATGAGATGGAGATTTTGCCTGTGATACTAATTCCGATAGGGTTTTCTCTCTCTCTCCCCCCCCCCCCCTTTTACTTTCGCTCCCCCTCTGTGTCTGCCTCACAGCCTATTTATTAACTAAAGAGCTTTCTCTTTGTTTGTCAGGGAGGATTGTCCTCAATGGAGATTTTCTATGTAAGCATCTGATTATCCATCAATTCCATAAAAAGCCCCAGAGAGAGCCAGCATATCCCCATTATGCTGAAGGGCACAGCAATGAGAGACAGAGGAAGTAAGGGGAAGGGTTTCCTCAAAATGGATTTTTGGTTTCTGACTTGTTACAGGTATCTGCCTTTAGTTTGGTTATAGATGGGGCCTAATTGTGTATTCCTGGATTGTAAAAGCTCCCTTGTTTTCCTCTCATCCCCATCTTTTTGCAGTCTTCAGAGAGGGCCTCTACTTAGACAACACAAATGCAGTGTTCTGTTTGCTCTGACAGTGTGCAAGAGTGAAGGCATCAGCTTGCATGCATTTGCATAGAGCCCTATGAGATTGAAATTCAGATTGAATAGGTGTTTTTTTCCTCTTCCTCTAACTCTGCTTGGCTTGTGTATGACAAATCTGTTGCATTAACTCCCAGGGTAAGCCGGGAGCGGAAATGTTTGTGGAGCGACAAATTACACATCAGAGCTTTATTTAACATTCCCTACATGGCTACAAGCGATGAACTATTAAGACGTCAAATAAAAGAATGCCAAGATATGCAGCCCTGCATGCAAAAATGTAAAAGTGCAGACGGGCCATCAGAGAGAAAAATGAAACCTATATTTTACTGTTGTTTGCAAAGAGATATGTTTTGAGAAATGTATTTTTCCCTTGTTGGGTCGGGAAGTAATGCTTTTTGTCTAATGCTTTTGTGTTGGTAGAAGTTTTGTTGTTTTATTTCTTTTTTTTTTTTTCACATTTTTGTTTATTTTACTGTGACTGCTGAGCTGTACTGAGATGCCATCTGGTTTGTATTAAGAAAAAGTGATTCAATCATTGTCATGTGACATAAACTAACTAAAGATGGGAAGCATGGTCTCATGTTTCACATACTTGTAAAGACATCGGCTTCTTAAGGTGTAAAAAGGTGACTTATTTTTCTATTGCAAATATCACTAGCTGTCACATCACCATATGTTCATCTTATTAAGAAGTTTGATTTAATTAAAATAATTCATCACACAAACATCACAATGTGAACTTAAATTTGCACTGTATTTGTCTGCCTTGGATGAGGAATTTAAAGTTATCCGTTTATCTCCATTGTTAAAAAGGAGAAAGGATGACAGTAAAATGACCATCGGTGTCATTCAATTAAAAGCATTGTGGACTGTTTTTGCCAATTTGCAGGTGGTTGTTCATTAAGCCATTAAACAAGCCAATTATCTGATTTTTATGCAACCCATGTAGCAACTGTTGGCTGATCACTACTGACATTCTCACTTGTTTATTAGCAAGCTGTACCACATGTCTTTGGTTGTACATCTTTATTTTGCTCACTGTGAATTGCCTGTCCAATTGCTACTTCAATTGTAGCCGAACAGAGGCTATTCAATAGAGGAAGAACTCTGACTTGGCCTCATTGCACCATTTGCTTTCTAAGTGTCCAAGGGAACACAGTGGTCAGCCGGCTTGGATTGTGTTCAGGCATGTAATTTGGTCTCCTTAGCTCTTTCATCCCAGCCCAATTGACCCTGTTTCTTTGCTTTGCACTGGGCACGATCCTGCTACACACTCTCTACAACTGGCCCGGTCATTGTCCTGATGATAAGTGCCACATCCTGTTGAGTGAAGAGGCTGGAGACATTAGGCTGGCTCTGAATAAGGGATAGACATTGAGTCACAGACAACCTGCATTGCCAGACAATGGAAAATCCCAGTTTGAACAGGCTTTGATTAAATAGATGGTGATTGAAGTCTCATTGCAGACAGGAGGATAACTATAGTTGTTTTCTCCAGTGTGGTGGTTCAGGTCTGTCTTGATTTGACTCCTTAGGCATGATTCTTTTGTGTCTCTGAGTAAACACTTTTTTTGCTTTATGCGATATCATGCATTTGTATCGGTAATAATCATACAGTGGGGCAAATAAGTATTTAGTCTCCTTAGTCTTAAGTTCTCCCACTTATTAAAATTATTTGGTAACCTACAAACAAGCAACATTTCTGGCCTGTAACTTCTTCCTAAAAAGGCTCCTCTGTCCTCCACTCGTTACCTGTGTTAATGGCACACAACCTCAAACAGTGAGACTCCAAACTCCACTATGGCCAAGACCAGCTTGGTGTGAAGAAATCAACCATGGGAGCAATTATTAGAAAATGGATGACATACAAGACCTCTGATAATCTCCCTCGATCTGGGGCTCCAAGCAAGATCTCATCCCATGGGGTCAAAATGATCATAGGAACGGTGAGCAAAAATCCCAGAACCACACGGGGGGGATCTAGTGAATGGCCTGCAGAGAGCTGGGACCAAAGTAACAAAGGCTACCATCAGTAACACACTACGCCACCAGGGACTCAAATCCTGCAGTGCCAGACGTGTCCCCCTGCTTAAGCCAGTACGTGTCCATGCCCGTCTGAAGTTTGCTAGAGAGCATTTTGATGATCCAGAAGAGGATTGGGAGAATGTCAAATGGTCAGATGAAACTTATCGTGTTTGGAGGAGAATGTAGAGTTCCATCCAAAGAACACCACACTTACTGTGAATCATGGGGGTGAAAACATCATGCTTTGGGGCTGTTTTTCTGCAAAGGGACCAGGACAACTGATCCGGGTAAAGGAAAGGACTGGGGCCATGTATCGTGAGATTTTGAGTGAAAAGCTCCTTCCATTAGCAAGGGCATTGAAGATGAAACGTGGCTGGGTCTTTCAGCATTTCAAGTTCCTGGAGTGGCCTAGCCAGTCTCCAGATCTCAACCCCATAGAGAATCTTTGGAGGGAGTTGAAAGTCCGTGTTTCTTAGCGACAGCCTTAAAACATCACTGCTCTAGAGGAGATCTGCATGGAGGAATGGGCCAAAATACCAGCAACAGTGTGTGAAAATCTTGTGAAGACTTACAGAAAACATTTGACAATAAAGGGTATATAGTATAGAAGTGAACTTTTGTTATTGACTAAATACTTATTTTCCACCATCATTTGCAAATTAATTCTTTAAAAATCAGACAGTGATTTCCTGCATTTTCTTTTCTCATTTTGTCTCTCGTTGAGGTATACCTATGATGGATATTGGATCTTTTCAGTGGGAGAACTTGCACAATTGGTGGCTGACTAAATACTTTTTTGCCCCACTGTATACTGTAGGTATCCGTTTATTCATAAAAGTCAAGTGTTTTTATGTACTTATATTCATATTTTTGTCTGTTTTGAGAATCCATTAATCACCTGTCAAATTCATACAGTTCCTCTGTCATTTTCATAGCATTTAAATTCAGCTCCTGTTTTCAGCACCATGGACAGCAACTGGATCTAAGACAGAAGTTTCTTTTGCTAGGTTGCAACTACGTGAACCAAAATCCAGATCATAATCATAACATAGATGAGAAATGTCTCTAAAATATTATATAGACCTGCACAGAGGAGGTATTTACAAAAGATCACTAAAAATATGACCCGTATAGTTCACAGAAAGATATTCAGCTAGTCAAAAGGCTTAAAAATGTACATGCTCACTACGTATTTTGTGTATGGCTTGATCAACAAACCTGGGTCAAAAGAGACACTGAACTTGAATTTGATCTAAATTTTAACGCTAACTGTAATGATATATCAATAGATGCAACTAATGCTAGCATAACTGCTACACACAGTATACAGCTGTATTAAAGTAATAGCAGTTAAACATTTATTTCCATATTCTGAAAGATTTTGTTCACTAATATGTCCTGATGCATCAGAACCATGGTGCCACAGTGCATTTACTTGGAACCAATCTAATAATAATGTAATAATAATAATAAAGGATATGTTGTTATTATTTAATTAATTATTGGTTAATTATCCTATACACACTTTTTAATACTCAATCTCACACTATCTAACTGTGACATGTTAAACAGCAGCCGCCTTTTATGACACGTGTGTTGTCCCTATAGACTTTCAATGGACAATAATAATCCTTATTTGGGGCACTTTTTCTGTGAGTTTTCTAATTGTTTTCTTCATGAGTGACTATTATCAATGTAATATTAACAACTAATATGTTTAAATACTTCCTTCCGATTTGATTGGTTATAATAGCTGTAAACCGCACAAAAGTTGGGCATTGAGACAGCGCATACTTCCTGACCCACATCTCCTTTTACGTCAGCTGCAACCCAGCAATTCCATGCTCTCATTTGTGTGTTTCATGCCCTTAAGCTCTTTGTGACGTCATAACATAGCGCTATTCTTTTTTGTAAACTTTGTTGCCACAGAGCTTATATAGCTTTAAAAAAGACACACACATCACATCAACACCTATCACAACAGCAAAATAAGGGTTTATTCAAGAAGAACTCATTAAATTAGACACTTCAGATGGTCCTTTGGTTTACAGTGAGAAGTCTATGTAGAGTGTATGGTAAGTGTATGGTGGCTGCTGTTTTGATGCTGTTAATAAATTAATCTATAAAACGTAAAAGGTATACAACCTGGACCTTTTCACTTTTATGCTTTACTTGTTTTTTCACTATTGTTTTTGCAGCGTTATCAATGGTTTTGTAATAGAAAGACAGCTATTCACTCCCATATTCATTTATTAAGATTGCATGTCTGCGGTAGGAAGAAGATGGTATAAAATCCCAAATGTGCGGTGAGGAGCAGTGTTTGTCGTTCTTTTTTTTCCTGAAAATAAAAGGAGACATAAATATTACCCTACATACTTCTGTTCTTGAAATAGATGTCTGGAGCGCTTTGTAAGTTTTTCGTTTTTTGGTTGGGAAAAACACAGAGCAGTTACCGCACACCTGTCACAAGAGCTCTGGTCCCAGCTCAGCAGAACACGAAATGGCAGGCGAATGGAGCACATCAAAGCACCAATCAGTACCTCTAGTGCCAACACCGGGATACCACTGCTCTTCACTGTCCCATTCCTTTTTACTAGTCTTTGTTCTCGCGCCATATCCTCTTCAACACCAACCTTACGTGAGCTGAATAACTGTCTCAAAACCATTTCGCAGTTAGTAGCTTGACTAATATTTTCCCTGCCATGTGTTCCTCTTCTATTACTATCCATGTGACATGTCTGTGATCTCCCCATAAGTTTGATAGCATGTGGGTGTGATAATTTTCAGTGTTGGGCTGTCGGAAAAAAGCACCTAGTGCCTACATTTTATAAAGGCGTTTTCAGTTTGGGGCTTGTTGATTGATGTGTAAAATTGGACTGTTTTGGCTCGCGTATATTCCTGAGGCGGGAGATCTAAATGGGTTTACTCTTTTGTTGCCTCCAAGGTGTTTCATGTTCTTGTAGGTTGGAGTCAAAATAGAGTACTGCACATGAAGGCACACATTGCAGGCTTTGCGATAGATTGGTCTGCTCCTTTCTGGGTACTTTCTGTATTTTTGTATGTGTGTTATGGGGTGTGTGCAAAGCTACCGTCTGTGTGATGAATTGCCACGGCCGTGATGACAAATTTGGACGTTAAAAAGCGTTGTTTTTTCCCCCACCAAAATTTGTGCCGTCTTTCCGTTAGGTGTAATGATGAAGAACTAGGCACATATCAGCCAGAGGAGGATTGCAGCTGTTGAGAATGAGAATCATGGCCAATGCACACATAGGAATGGAGGCCAGCGCGGAAGTGGGCCATGATACATGCAGTCTTTGTAGTCATATGTTGGCTCGAGGTATTGGATCAACTATAGCACTGCTGCCACTCTGGGGAACCTGTGGCCCCAATACAGCAGCCTCATTGTAGGGGGTTGTTACAAAGAGACCATAACGCCTCATTCACACAGTGCGGTCGGTCCGTGTGCTGTAGGTGTCCAGAGAAATCACTCTCACTGGTGCACGTGGAGCGGTGAAGAGCTGCACACTGTGAAGCCATATGTGGAGTCCGGAAAAAATAGAATCCTTGCGTATTTCGTCTGCAGCGCCAGATCCTGACACGTACAGCACCTCAGCTGGTGTGAACGAGCACAGACTTCAGTGGTTTCTTTTTCCACAGGAGATTCTGCGGCACCCGTTCCATATCTAAACCGCAGTCAATGTGAATTAGGCGTAAACATTGCTCTGACTGACACTTGTTTGGTTTGAACATGTCAAGTTTGAGATAAGTAGGTATTACAATAGTGAGTGTAAGTGTTGAATTTGTGGCGATTTTATGCGATACGTGATACATACAATAGATCACAAATCAGATAATATCTCCATATTTATCGATATTGCAATAACCGATTTATTGCCAACCTACAATATATCACTGTTTTTTAATGGGACTAATACACCTTTTAAACTGTATTTTGATTAATGTAAAATTATTTTTTAGTTATATTAATTATTGTTAGTGTTAATGGATTTCTGTTGATATGCTATACAATAGAGTCATATGTGCATATGCATGAAAATGGCATTCCAATATAAAAAAGTGAAATACTGGATGTAACCTCAATATCTGCTGAGTGACACTTCTATTTCATCAGAAATACAATAACAGTATTGTATGAAATTATTGTTCACTTCTGCATGAAAACTACAGAGCAAACTTTTTATTGACAAAGCATCTTGTCATGGAGCATTCTTTTATACTTGCTATCTATTTTCCTCCACATGCACTGGAGGCAGTTTTCACAGTGAATTACCAGCCGAGTCCATCATTCTGCCTCAGGTGTCGGGCCTGAGTTTTCAATGTAGCAACACAGGCCATGATTTACATGTCATATCTGCAAAGAGCACCTCTTCTACAACTCTGTTACGTTGGTTTCCCTCAGCACAACAAGGGCCTTATATTTTGTAACTAGGCCTGTAAACATAGTGGAGCATCATTTTGCTTCAGATTTCAGGCGTACATGGCCCACCAACTAAATGTTCAGAAAAGTTACCATTAGGAAATTTGTGTCCAATATCAGTTGTAATTCAATTGATGAGTTTTATATGTGTTCTCTTTCTATTTGTTAAATGTAGTTTATAAATATGGTGGAGTGCTTTTGGGAACTATAGTCCATTTCCTGGCAGTATTCCTCAAACAGGCAGTTCAAGAATCTCCCAGTTGTAGGGGGAGATGTTTGAGGTTACGTTAGAATGTATTAGCTTAAGTTGTTAAGATAGTAATAAACGGGGCACCACTGGGAATATATCACCAGAAAATTATAAAGCTAAACAATTC